>CAJVPU010002801.1:0-10025 GCA_910591775.1 Dentiscutata heterogama | reverse complement strand
TAAAAGTATTTAATCTCGTCTGCTTTATAATCTTTATCAAGAATGTTCATGGGAGGTCTCTATGGAAAAATGGCTGCACTTATGTCTGCTGATGAATTGAAAACTTTAGATGCAGTAGTTGCCAAAGCAAGGAAGATAGAAGCCGGCAATTACTATGAAGCTAAAAATAGTAATGATCACACAAAAAACTTTTAACAACCTAACACAAAAAATGCAGCAAATAGCTGCCAATTACGAAAAACTATCAACTAATTTGCCTGCTAAGATTGAAATTGCCCCTTACGACACCCATACCAGTCTCGATCAATTCAAAACAAAAGTATTGAATGTTATAATTGTCAAGAAAGAGAACACATCGCTAGAAATTGCCCTCTAGAACCACAACAGAATCCGTGATAACCTCATGTGGACTTTCGTAGAGCACCTACACAAACAAGAAATGTCAACCTATGTGATATTTATAGCTCTAGAGAGGAGGCCTATACTATTAAATAATGTGAGAGGCCAGAAAATAAAACTCAGTAGGATGAATGACTTCAAAAAAGAGTTACCTATGAGAACCCAACAACTAATAACTTTGCTCAGCCACCTCTATGGAAAAGATCTTGCAAACCCTGGTTCAAGCCCCAATTCAACCCCAACTGAAAGTCAACAACTGAGTTAGGTGCAGATGAGCACCTTCAATGGTTGATTTGGCACCACTATATAATATTACAACAGACCTTCTAGGACAATATGCCAATGCTACATAAGTCCAATTGCTTCAAGTACTGAAGCAAAGGCAAAATCTTGCACAAGCCCTACGTTGTCCATTTATTACTACAACTAAAGCCACTAATTATGCTAAGAATAAAACTACCCAACAAACTACTGTAGCAAAATGCTATATTCGGGTCAAGAACAATCCAGTTCTAACAATACTAGATTCAGAGGCTGCAGTTAGTATCATCTCGATAAAACTAGCAAAAAATTAGGTCTTACCATCACAGAACCTTTGAATATGATCATTATTACTGCTAATGGGTCCTGGGAATGCACCTTAGGAAAATAATCAGAGTAAAACTGGCAGTTCAGGACCTCTTAATACATACTTATTTTCAAGTAATTAAAAATTCTGAAGAGATAATACTTCTGGAAATGGACTAGTTCCAAAAAGTCTAAGCTCAGCTCTACTTTGATAAAAGGAAGCTTATTCTTAGATATTTGGGCAAATGCATAGAAGTCCCAATATATCAGGCAAAGGAAGATAAGCAAGAGCCACCATGGGATGAAGATAATGAAGAAAATGACTTTTTGATTTCTATGAAGAAGAAGAATTAGAGGAAATTGAAAGCTATTACACAGATGATACTGAAGAAGAATCCACATACCACCTATCTAGTGGTACTGACAACCCCGCTATCTATCTAATGGCAGTGGAGGAGCTCCTAATACCCAAAGAAACTGACCAAACTGAATTAACTTTAGAAGAAACTATTGATAAATTAGTAAAAACTAAAGAACTAAACAAAGAACAACAAGAAGCTACAACTCGAGTTCTAAGAAGATTCCAAGAACTCTTTGCAGCAGAACTACAACAGCTGGGCCAGTATCAAGATATCTAGCATGAAACTGATACAGAAAATGCAAGACCCATCAAACAAAATGCTTACTGGATCGCTCCTGATGCCCAAGACTTCTTGAACAAAAAAATTGAAAAGTTGATAGAAAGCAGCCTTATTTATAAAAGTAAGAGCCCATGGACCTCATTTGTAGTAATAGTCCCAAGAAAAATGGAAAACTTAGGTTATGTGTGGACTACAGAAAAGTGAATACAGTAATCAAAAAGGACATATTTCCCTTACCTCGAATCGATGACCTCCTTGAAACCTTTGACAAGGCCAAATGATTTTCATTCTTAGATTTGGCCAGTGAATATTGGCAAATTCAGATGAAACTAGAGGACCAAGAAAAAACTACTTTCGTAACCAAATATAGCACTTATGTCTTTAAAGTTATGCCTTTTGGCCTTTGTAATACCCTGGCCACATTCCAACAGGCAATGAATGATATCCTTTATGATTACCTTGACTAGTTCATGGCTGTCTATTTAAATGATATAATCATCTATTCAAAAACATACCAGGAACACCTGACACATCTTACTCAAGTTCTTGTGAAGTTAGAAGTAGCAGAGTTAAAATTAAACCCAGAAAAATATAAACTGTTTAAACAAAGTATCAAATTCCTAGGCCATGAGGTGGGCCAGGATGGTATCAGGCCAGACAAAGAAAAAATCACCAAAGTTGAAGATTTTTCCACCCCACATTCTTTAAGACAATTAAGAGGCTTTATCGGCCTTGCCTCATATTACCAGAAGTTTACCTGAGGCTTTGCCAAAATAGCAAAATCATTACACCAGTTATTAGAAAAAGGAACCAAATATAAGTAGAGCCCAGAATAGGAGGGAGCCTTTAAAGCTCTAAAAATGCATCTAACTACTGCCCCAGTATTAAGATACCCAGATTTCCAGAAAACTTTCTATCTATACACTGATACATCTGGTATTGGGCTCGGAGCTGTGCTCGCCCAGAAAGATGAAAATATGCAATTGCCTATGCAAGCAAAAGCCTTATCCAACCTAAAAGGAACCATGTAGCTACAGAATTAGAGTGCTATACTGTGGTTTGGGCAATTGAATATTTTTACCAGTACCTAGGGTATAAACCCTTTGTTGTTATCACAGATCATTCAGCAATAAAATAGCTTCACAATAGTGCGCTAAAGGAAAGAAGAGCAAGATAGATTCTTCGCCTTCAACCATACAACTTCATGATAGTGCACAATCAGGAAGAGTATGCAACAATGCTAATGCATTGTCTAGAATAGTTAAAAAATTCTCTAGAACAAATAAAGAAAAAAACAAAGAAATCAGCCACTATAAAAAATCATCTGATATAAAGAAAGCTGAAGAAAAATACCTGACCAAATTCATGCAAATACTCCCAGAAATCCAAATGTCTGAAGGAGCCAAAGAATTGAAAATCTTTAGGGCTATTGCCCAAAAATTTTTTCCTGACAACATTGATGAAGATATGGAAGTAATTAATTGGGTTGATAATGCCGAATGGGCCAGTAGGATAAAATTAAAGAAGAAATTAATATCTATCTAGAGCAAGCTAGACAGAGTAAAGCTCTTTTGCAACAATTAACCCAAGAATTTAGATACAAAATTACCTGAATTAGCCAAACCAGATACTAACTAAAAGTAGAAACTGATAGTGGATATGAATTCGGTACCCAACCAATGGATATTGATGAATTATATCTAGTTGATATTTCAAAATAGATAGAGTTAGTTCAAGAATTTGAATTGAAGAACACAATATTATAAGCAATAAAGATTATACAACCTATCTTAATTTCGATCTAAATTGGTATGAAACCAACTATACAGATTTATTTCCAGAATGTTCAGACATGGATCTTGAATCTGAAGAATAGTCTTAGTCATAGGATGAATACATCGACTGGGAAGTTTGTGAAAGTCTGTAAATACATTATTTTTTTTTTATTCTTATATTATTATTATAAAAAAAAAAAAAAAGAGAAGAAAAAAGCCAAATATATTCCTTTCTATAAATGTTCTAGATAGAAAGCATATTCAAACAGACCTAATAATAGAGAAAGGATAGTCAGAATGCATGGGGTGAGTTGTGGGGCCCTATTTGAAAGAAAACTTATTACATATCTAGCAAGAGTACTGGAGCCTAATTTGATGAAGAAATTACTACAGACAATACAAGGAAATACACTAAGGGCTGACACCAATACTGTGAACTCTAGAAATGAAAGATGAATAAAGGAAACAAACTAAGCACTTGAAATGATGCCGTGTAAATTAACAGGCAAGTAAGAGATAGTTACTAAACAGTGAAGTACCCATACAAAATTGAATATTGTTACCAAAATGGAATTGGAATTAAAAAAATATATATCAATAAAAGAAAACTTTTAACAAATTGCGAGAAGCCTAGCCTACTATGGAAGTGACAAATAACCAAAAAAGAAAAAAGAAAAATCAGAGCAGATTTGACTCTTATGCAGGACAAGCAGCAAAGTAGGGCTGCTTGTGCAAATAAAACTTGATCAAGAAAACACTTCAAATAAGGCACAAAGGAAAATCTGACATAAAATTCAATTCAGTCCAGGTTGTCAGTGTTCTGGCCACAACACAAGAAACAAAAACCAAGCAAAATATACAGAAATTTAATAATGGGACTACAACGATACACAGCACTAAAAACATACTTGCAATATAGATAATTTTCACAACATTATGATAGCCAGCAATGAAAATGGCTGAAAAAACAAAGCAGGTTTTTCCAACTCAAAAATAGAAATCTGTTTAAATGAAACTCAAAGGTTTAAGAGAATTAGTTAAAAGTCTTACGGGAAGAGGAGCTAGAATTAATCTTAACCCTGGCCCATAATTACCCCACTGGAGAACATTTTGGGAAAGATATTATATTCAACAAAATTCGTGGATATTATTATTGGCCTCAAATATAGTATAATATTTGTGAATATGTAAAAACATGTAAAAACTGTCAGCTTCACAGAAATCAAAAATCAAAAGAGCTACAACATCCCATACCCATTAAAGCCCCATTTCACAGAATAGGTATTGTTATAGTTAGTCTATTGCCTATTACTCTACGTTCTAACAAATACATTGTTGTCGTGACTGATTATATGACAAAATGGCCTGAAGCCTACACAATCTCCAGGGCCAATGCGCAAGAGGTGGCCAAGTTCATCTATGATGAAATAATATGCAAATATAGCTGCACTAGTATAATATTAATAGATCAAGAGTCACATTTTAACAACTATATGATTGATGAATTACTCGCGGCTTTGAGCATTAAGCACTACTGCTCCACCTTCCTATCATCCAAAAACAAATGGGCTTGTAGAACACTTTAATAAGACTTTATACAACTCTATTGCCCGACTAGTAATAAACGTGACAAACTAGAACTTAATTATACCATCTATTTTGTTTACATATCGAATAGCAAAACAAGCCACAACTAGTGAAACTCCTTTTTACTTAGTATATAGAAGATCAGCTCAGTTACCACTACATTCTAGTGCAACAGAAGATCTACTAAATAGAACTATCATACAATGATTATATGAGATTGATAACGATCTACCCATAGTTCATAAGAATGCATTGAGCTAGATCAACGTGGCTTAGCAAAAACAGAAGGAATGGCACAATCAGCAAACCAAAGTCACCAAAGATTTTAATATAGGAAAAAAAGTTCTTGTATTAGATGCCAGAAAATTAGATACATGCAGTAACAAACTAGCATCCAAATAGAAGAAACCATACTACATCCATGCTAACCTTCCAAATGGCATATATAAGCTAAGAGAAATAAGTGAAAAAATACTAGCAGCCCTACTAAATAAAGAGCTATTAAAGCTTTATTATGAACGAAAAGTATAAATAAGGGTGAAAGATACAAATACTGCAATAAAACAATTCCAACAGCAACAATAACTAGACAAAGAGTAATCTTACCTCTATCCAATAAATCCTTCTTGATCAACACTCTCTTGACCCCTTGGATGTCAATCTAACACCATGTCCAGCTGCCAATGAACCTGATAATACTGCCTAGTGTCTGTCATCTACTACTATTTGCAATGAGCTTTAAGAATGGACAACAAAATTGAAAGTCTAGTTTTTGCTTTCTATTTAGGCTCTATTTTAAATACTATGACAAGAGCTCAAATCTGAAGCCTCAATGGTATCATCTCTCGACATTATAGAATTGCCACACTCTGTACCTATTATGCCTTTAAATAGCATAGAGTAGAATAGTTATATTGAACTACTTACTCTACACTCAGCTGGCTTCATCACTTAAATGATGAAGATTTTTAGATTTTATTATAAATATTCACTCTTAGTATTTGTGGATTAAGTAGGAGAGAACTGTGAAGGGCTTCTCAGTTCCCAGCCTCAGAAAATTATTATATATATATATTTTTTTATTTTATTATATATCAATTATAAGTAGCTTTTATCTTTTCTATATAGGACTCTAAAAATAATAAAAAATTATTTCCTTATTAGAAGAGGTATACTCTTCACCACGCTTTTTCCCTATACTTTTTGAACTAAAAACCCCGTACTTCTTTGATTTTTTGAACTATACTTTTTGAACTTCTTGACTTGTCCTTTTTGAACTTTTTAAACTTGTGTAGCTTAAAAGCCCTTTATTTAGTATCTGTGCAGTAACAAAAAATGTATAAAAAGGGAGTTTTTTTGTCACTTGAAAAGTAACTCCTCAAGAGTTAACAACTTAATAAAATTTTAAAAACTTGAAGTAATAACTAGTAGAAGTTGTTTTTAAACATAATCATCCCTTTAACCAATTCATTTATAACAAAAACTGTTATTAAGTTCCTGATATTAGTGTAGAATTGTTGATTATAAATATGTAGTAAAAGTAAATTAAATTACTCTTATTGAAATACTTAACCTTCCCCATAATGCATTGTAATCACTAATTAGTACAACAATCAAATTAGTGATCTTGTATTTTTTTATAAATTAATTGCTTCGATTAACCAATCTACCTGTAATATCAAAATCTCAAAACATCAGTTACATATTAAAAATCTAATTTATGACATCTTTTACCATGACATAGATCTAAAGGATCTTGGATTAAATTGAATATTAAATCACCAATCACTACAGTTATCAAAGTAATGTAACACATGATCCAAAAAGATCAGAATAATCTAAATTGAAGATATAGAAATAATAGCATTGTAATTCTTAATACAATCAAAGCAACCTATAAGTTAAAGCAAGTAGAAGACTTTCTAAGCCCAGAAAATATTATTATAAGACCTAAGCTCTAAGTTCTTAGACCAAGTCTCTTCATGTCTCTATTCGAAGTCTTCCACCTTGAAGCTTTGATTTTATTCTAGTGTTGTAGACTAGTTTTTAGTAGTCTAGTATAGTGTTTTAGTTAGTTTCTAGATTAGATTGATAGTCACCACTTTCTCAATGTGTAGTTCTATATATGGCATCTATATAAATCTTATTAATCTGAATTTTGATATTATTGATTTTCTTTAACAATGGGATAGTAAAAGCAAAGGCTGTAAATTCTGAATTTTGTAAGTCAAGGCATTTGTAGAAACCCTGATCTATGTGTTCATCAAGCAACCTGCATGAAGATTCGACCTGATCATCATGATGCTAGTATATATTCTTATTTGCTCTGGCTTTCTAATAGTATATGTGCTTGTATGAATATTTTGAAAGATCAAACTATTTGCATCATAGATGGCTTGTCAATTGGACTATGGTAAGTTGTGCAAACTTACTAATCTCTTTTTATAGATCATCTGGCATTTTAACACAAATATTTAGATGTTGATGAAAGGATTCATAGTGAATATTCACTTTTGCAAAACCAAGGATTGTATTAACTTGTATTGTGATTTTACCCTTATAGTTATAATGCATATATTACTTATGATTAGATTTTTTATAATCCTTGCTTTTGATTTTCTTGACTAGTAAAACAGGTAAATAAACTTGCCAGTTGTATTATCAAATTTTTTTGATAGGTTTGCTTCTTTATAACTATGATTAGTACAAATATTAATAAAACAAAAAGAAAAAAAATAAAAAAAATAAAAAAAGATATATAAATAAAAAAAAAAAAGTACATAATTAAAAAAAAAAGATATTAAAAAAACCTTTCTGCTAATCCTTTTTTACCAAATTTGCAAAAAAAAAACACTACTAGCTAGAAGAAAAACTAGACTAAGTTACGGCACAAATAGTATTAAGGAAAAAAAAAAGAATACCAAAAATATCTAGAGTTTTATAAAAAGATAGAACATTCTAGCAAATAATAAAAGACTACAGTACAGATAAATAATCTTTTTACAAAACAAAAACTACATAAAAATTTTTTTGTCAAAAATTGAAGATATATAATAGACTCTGTACTGAGATTTGTTTATAAATATAAACACAAAACAAAACAAACAAATATGTATTCAATTTAGACAAGAGAATAAGCTGACAACACAAAACCCAAAATAAACAAAATATAAACAAATACATAAACAGATTATATAAGCAAAACACTATAGCAACTGAGAACATAATGCAAGAATCAGTGATACAAGATAATTAAAAAAAATCTAATGGTATAAACTGGTATAGGAAGTTAGACAAATATTAACAAATCTTTATCAGGATAGAAGATAAATTCAAAGAAATAAAGAAAGCTAATAAGCCAGAAGTATTGAAAATAGACAGAAAGCTAGCAGCAATAACAGGTGCAGCACCAGAGATAATAGGTCTTTTTAGAAATATTATAAAAACATATAACTACTGCGAATATATCAGAATAAAGATGGAGAAAAGCCGAATAGCAATAAAGATAGCAATAGTAATACAAAAGACTCAGATATAAACAAACTGATAGATAGTCTAATTAAACAAGAAGTAGGATAACCAGATTTTGAAACAAAAGAAATTAGAGACAAAAACAAACAAAAAAACAAAAAAGCTATACAAATAGCTAATGCAGATGAGAAATTAGATGATATGGAAATAGTCAAAAATATAGAAAGCTACTTAAATTCTCAAAATAGTCTCTTGAAAAAGAAAAAAGATACCAAAGAAACCAAGAAGCTGATACAAGAAAATCGCAACCCCAACAATTATAAAGAAAGTACAAACAATGACAATATTTACAAATCAATCTGGGTACCCAAAGATTTCAAAGAGTATAGACTTAAAATGAAGAAAAAACTAGAAAAGATAAATATCACCGTATGGGATATACCAAGTGAAATGAGAACTAACCAAATTAGAAGATATCTTATTTTTTATAGAAAAGCAGCAGTTGTGAGCATTAGAGCAAATGGCAAAAACAAAGCAGCACACATACAAATAGAGCCAAGAAATAGAATGAAAAAAGAGCTATTACAAATGATTTGGGTGGTATATCTTAAAGAAGAAAAAATGTCAAAACTAATACAAAGCATATTCGACACTAAAACACTTTAAGAGAGAAGTAGATACAAAGTGATAATCAAAGATACCTCCAGATCGACAATAGAATTAGCTTTTCTTAGACAAATTAAAAACACAAAAGCAAAGGCAGTATATATATCTAAGAACAGAAATGAAAATCAATAGCAAACAGCTAGTATTTATTTTTAAAGCAATGAAAATATACAGACTGCATGCAAATTTCTATTATATTATAACAACACAAAATTAAAATGGCTAGTTAAAACCAAGAAAAACAAGAAAGAAAACAAGAATTAGCAGATTTAGAAGGTAGAAAAGGCAAAGTAGTAAAAGTTTCTATAGAAGATAAAGAAAACAATTCATATGTAGAGAGAAATTGGAACCAACCAAACTATAAAGAAAGATTATTTAATAGAAAGAAGAATTCAGAAAAAGAAACTGTGCTCAAAAAATCTCTAGTGAGCAAACCAGATACAGAAAATAGCAGAGATGTAAAGATAAACACTAACAGAAACAGCTCACTTAAAAAAGAAAATAGCAGAATCGAGAACTTGTTAAACCAAATTCTGAATAGACTAGATAAGCTAGAAACCAAAAGAACAATCAATACACAAGTGCTAGAAAGAAGGAAACCCCAAACTACTTCTAAAATTAGCTGTAGGCACCCAAAAGAGCTAATGCAGGATGGAAGGCCTGCTTATATAACATATAGACAATAACCAATTTCTTCAAGACAGCATAGATAATTTAAAAAAACTGAACATTGGATATCACAATATAAACAGGTTTAAAGCAAACAAAGGCAAATTTGACTTAATTTTAGATTTTATCAAAGAAAAGAAATTAGATATTATAGGTTTAAAAGAAACAAATATTACCCGGAAGATTCAGATAATGACGGTCCTCTAACGCTTAACCTGAGGGCTTCTGAGTCTTGCGGAGCCGTGCAAGC
>CAJVPU010002800.1:0-10025 GCA_910591775.1 Dentiscutata heterogama | reverse complement strand
TCACGGATATTTTGAAGAAAGGTTCCTATAGTTTGGGGTGCAGGAAAGCTGGGTAGTCTGTGATAGTGAAGGAACTTGTTGTAGCATGCATTGGGTTCAGTGTAGTTGTCCATATTAAATGCTCCAGTGGAAAATCTTTGATTATATGAGTTGGGGGATGGAGTTAATTCGTTGTTAGATTCTTCCTCAAGAAAGGTATTATTGTCTTCGAGAAGGTCGTTGTCAAGAAAGAATTCAAGGGTTTGTGTGTTGTTAGTAAGAGTATTGAGGTTTTGTATCTCAGAAGGAGGTGGTGAAATGGGGTCCGAGATAGTTAAAGAAGTATCTTCTGCAGCGGTCACCGTATGCCCGGCTAGCACGGCTCCGCAAGATTTAGAAGCCCTCAGATTAGACGTTAGGAGGCCGTCATGATCTAAATCTTCCGGGTATAAACTTTTAATTTTAAAACCTGTTCAATAAATAAGTATATATTTTTTTTATTAAAAAGTTTTTTTTTTTATTAAAAAGTTTTTTTTTTAAAAAAAGTTTTTTTTTTTTAAAAAGTTTTTTTTTATTAAAAAGTTTTTTTTTTATTAAAAAGTTTTTTTTTTATTAAAAAGTTTTTTTTTTTATTAAAAAGTTTTTTTTTTTTTATTACAAAAAAATAGAAATATGTTAAATATAAGATTAAAATTCTTTAATTTATTTAAAAGATAAAAAAATATAAAATTATTAAAAACAAAACTAATCTAGGTTTTAAAAATAAGTAGTAGTTATAAAATATTGTGTTTGAAATCTATTGAAAAAAGTATTTTTGTATTTGAGGAGATTAAATAATTATTATTTTTTTTTTATTTTTGATAGGTCTTGCTATAACTTAATTTCTTAGTTTTATTATATATTTTATAGTAAATACATAGTTCAATTTCTAAGACTAAACAAAGCCCAAATATAAATACCTAAATACAATCTATTGTATTGTATCTCTAAGAGCTCAGAGTCTAAATTAGTTACTATTCAAAGGTTTTGACTTAATTTTTTTTATCTAAATCTTGGCAAAAAGGTTTCAGACCAGCCTGTTTCTTTATTCATATAACAACAAAAAAAAATAAAAAATAAAAACCAAATATAAGAAAGGGGAATAAGAAAATATAATTAAAAGAAAAAACTAAATTAAAGGTAGAAATAACAAAAATCTAAATATAAAATTCTAAAAAAACAATAGAAAAAGATAAAAAAAACAAGTAAAAACCTAAACAAGGCTAAATATGAAATAAAAAATTATATAATACTATGAATAAAAAAAGTCTTTACTCTAGCTCTATTCTGTATTATATATTAGAAAAAATATAAAAAACTCTTTTGAAACTGTAGAGAAATAATAACCTGTGCCAAGATCTAAAAAATTATATATTAATTGCAACTAATCAATATATTTTATCTATAAAGTTTCACTTTATCATTATAGGCTCATTCCAATCATATCACCAGAGTCAGATATCTTCTAAATAGAGATACTAGTCCTTTCCTTATAATAGCACTGTATTAGTAAACAAAACAAACACATAGTTGTATTCTATTAAGTTTATTTGAATTTGATAAGTGGGTTGCCATCAATAGAAATCAAGCAAATCTATATTTAAAAAAAACTTAATGCCTTAACTTTCATAGCTCATATCTCGATGAATTTTAAAGCTATCTTGATGCTTTAATATTCAAAAGAAAGATTAGATAGTAAGCTTTCTTTTAAATATTAAATCATTAAGATAGCTTTAAAATTCATCGAGATATGAGCTGCAAAAGTTAAGGTATTGATTTTTTTTTAAATGTAGATTTGCTTGATTTCTATTGACGGCAGCCCAAGTGTAAACCATGCTGATTTTTTAAAGAAGATAAGCCAAAATGCTTACTTTTTGTCAAAAATTTTGGTATGGTTGGCAAAGAGAATAAGAGGGTAAAATAATTACACTTGTACTATAAGCAAGAAATGTGGGTTTTTTTAATTAAATCAACAGAAGTTTTTGTCAAAGTATGTATAGTACTAAGTTTTTATAATAAGTGATAAACTCTAAACTTGTTGACAGATAGTGTATAAGAACTATCTCTAAATGATAAACACCATGTCTGTGATAAGTAATAAACTTTGAAACTATTAGCAGATAGCATATGAAAACTATCTCTAAATGATAATTGCTAGCTTGTAATTCCTTTCCTCATATCTTATAGTCTGGTATTAACTTTTTGTATATTTTTAAGTTCATAGATATTAGAAAAAAATTTGGTACAAGTAATCATTGAAAAGAGTTTTAATAAATAATTATTATTATTATTTTTTTTAATTCTTTGATAGTTTTGTCAGAACTTAAATACAAAATTTTACAATGTAAAATATAAGGCTATCTCTAGTAAACTCTTTTGCAATTGTAAGCCTAGCATTACCTGGCTACATATACTGTATCTAAATATGACTTGTCATACTAACTTATATATAAGTTAGAGAATGTTGTCAGCTCTGTTAAAAACTGAACCAAAATAGGCAACTCCTACTCTGTACTACTTTATCTACACCTTTTTAACTAACTGCACAACTTTACTCTTCTTGTTTTTTGTAATCTTTCTCTTTTCTTGATTTACTATTTTAGTTTTTTCCTTCTTGGTTGGTTTTAGAATTTGCTTGTCTATTATAGTCTTTTTTTTGGCCTTAATTTTGTCTTGTTTATATATTCTATTTTCTTTTTTCCATTCATTTACTCTAATGTATTTTCTTTACTAAATTTTTTTGTAAAAACTTTCTTCAATAATCTGTCTATATGTCTTTAAACTTTGAGTAGCTGTTTTTCTTGATAATTGCAAACTTAATAAGCTTTTTATAGTATTGTTAGATATAAGGCTTCTTATATAACTTTTTCTCTAGCTATATCACAATGCTTTAGTCAAGCCCCTTAAACCCAATTTCAACTTTTTTTGGAAAACTTTTTTCTTTTTAGTTCTATTGAGTTTGTTTTGTATATACTGACTAGCAACTTCTTCTGTATTGTTCCAAAAGCCAGTATATCCTTTGTATACTATCAAATGATCAGATATTTCATTTGCTTTTCTACACTTTATACAAATATTAGCTATATACAAATCAGGTTTTTTTCTTTTTAATATTATTAAAACTAGCAAATTGTTACTTATATATTTAATTCTAAACAAAATATGTCTACTAGTTTTTAGTAACTTGCACTTAATACTCATCAGTCTTTTGTTCTCCTTCTACAATGCTTTCTAGTTTCTATGTGTTGTTTTAAGAGGCTCAAAGCTTTCTGCTACACTAGAGCATTACCACTCTGCTTTTATTACTATTTCTAGAACAATCTTGCAGAATTTTTGTGTTGGCATTTCAATAGGTACCTCTTTTGAGAAAAGCATATAAAAGAGTATTTATTAACTTCTAGCTTCAAATTGAAAATACTGCTGTAGAAATTAGATCCAAGTAGAAATTATACTATATAATACATAATAATTTATCCAAATAACTGGATAATTTAATAATACTTGAGTAGAGATTTTCTTAATAGGTCTAATTTCTATATTGCTGTATAGTGTATCTTTTTTTGTTAGTTTATTAAATTTTTTATTCTATTTAACTCTACTATGTACTTTGATCTTAACTAGCTCTAACTTAATATTCTTAGATTTGCATATATTCTTGATCTTTGAAACCAATATAAAATTTTTTTTTTTACTCTAACTTTTTTTTTTTAATATTTAGGAAAGTACCCCGGGTGTAGCACCTGCCCAAACTTATTTATTAATATTTAAATGAATTGACATATTATGGTGCCGTAAATACTAAATATTACACATAAGTATTGAAACTAGGACATCAAGTATACAAACCATTTATCTACGGCTAAAACCTACCAGAGCCATCACACTTCTACACATGTGATTGACCTAGTTTTTGTACTTCCTTCCCTAACCGCTAATTAGTATTCATATGTCCGCCACATTACCCACATAACCTACTATCTTAACTTCCAAATCGGTGTATGTTACTCCAAGTAGGCACTTTTTGCTTCTAGTTTGGTGTGCCTGACAGAGAATTCTCTTAGTCCTACTGGCATACTTTCCAGGAGTTTATATCTCAAGCCATGCAGCTGCTTCTACCCAATTGGGTAAGTATCTCAAGCCTGCATGCTGCCATAATTAGCTAGATTTCCTGTGACTTTGGGACCCAGGTCTTAATGTTGTGAATTCGGCAATGTGCGAACGACTGTACTTTCCAATATGAGGGATGTCTAAAGCGGAGGTATTTCATGTTTAATAATTTTTTCGATTAACTTTAGGGTTAGAGGCATTTTATATTGGAGTTAAGTAAGGTTTTGACAATTATATATAAGCAAAATTGCCTTTCCGACATTTTTAATTAACTTACCCGGGGTAGGTTTAGACTGCCATTTTTTGTATTTTTCAGGTTTTTTGTTTTTATTTCTTGCTTTGCTTCGCCAGAGATCATCAAAATTCTATAATTTGATTGGCTGTTTATCACATGAATTGCATCTGCTTTAGATGTCCTCCCAATATGGTGATGAAGAGTTTAGGCATGCTTCGCATATGCTTCCAGTACCAAGTATAGTTGGGTGGCATCATGAGGCTTAGGGATTCTTAACAGGTGCATCATCATTTTCTATTTATGGTGATTTTCGGCAGTTGTAGCCCCCAGTTACCACTGCATGTACTTATACTAGCTATTCTGATATTGGTAGGTCCTAAGTTCTCTTAACATCCGAAGACTCCCATATGGGTGCAATCATTGCCTGTTGGGTCTATTTATACTAGAGGTCCAATCCGGATAAATCCATTATCCATTTATCTATATCTGAATTTATCCGGATATCCATTTACTATTGGTATCCGGATAATCTGACAAATATTCAGATAATTATCTGGATATCAATAGTAAAACGGATATCCGAATAAATTCAGATCTGGATATCCAATAGATAAATGAATAAACGGATAATAGATAGGAACTCTAATTTATATGTACATGTCTCCATGTTTCAGCCTCTTATTGGCTAGAGAGATCCATACATGCCAGAGGTATTTCAAATCTGATAAGGCCAATTCTTTACCACAGATCCCTTTGTGTTCACCACTTTTCTCATCATTCCAGTTCTAATTACCGCCCAGTTATCTTCCCAACCAAGATCCCAATACCGCCTTAGAGTTGTTGGTGCTACCTATACCAACCGAGGATTTATATGCACAACCTTTGTATAATAGAACCTTCTGTAACAACTGCTGTTACACATAGTGCTGACTTCTCCATAATGAACCTCTTTTCGGAAATTCCCAATCCAGACTTGTACTCACTTGGGCTTCCCACAATGAGTATATTCAAATATTCGTAGAATTTGTATCTACTAGGACTTGAACCCGAAACCCGCTCATGGAGGGTTGGGTGCCTAGACCACTAGGCTGCAGGATCCCAACCCCTTTACTCTAACTTTTTATATTCTCAAAATCTATATACTTTTTAAGACTTGCAATTACTGCAGAACTATCTAAATTAATAACCGATCTACTATTACTATTTATTATTAATACTACTATTTGGACTGCTGCTAATTCAGCTTTAGTTGAAAATAGCCACTTGTCTATTCTAATTCTACTCTCTATTAATACTGCTTTTTCATTGCTACCAACTTGTACCTATCCTGCTTCTATTCTGCAAATCTTATTATCTTTAATTAGTAACTCATCTATATAAAATTTGTACTCGTTTCTACTTTTTTTTTGAGTTTTCTTGAGCTACTTTAGTAACAGAAACTCAAGTTCTTTATCAAAATTTTGCTATTTAATCAAACTAGCTTCATGTTTATATATTTAAATCTTTCTATTTATTGATGCTTTACAAGAGCTCTTTGCTATTTCACTATCAGGAAATTTAATATCTTTTATCTCTTTAAGCAGTACTAGGTTCTTTTTTTCTTGGTCTTGTTCGACAGCAGGTAGAATTTTAAGTACTTGAGTATCTCTTATTCATTGTTGACATATTTTGAAATTAGTTAACCAACTCAAGTTATATCTTTTACATTCTGTTAGTACCAAGCTATTTTTTTCCTTTTTCTTGCTTATTTTTTAATGATTTATTAGTAAATGTGATTAGTTTTTCTTTATAACTTTTTTAACTATTGTATCTTTATTCTCTTTGTTTACTAAGACCCATTTATATTTTTTCTTGTTAACTAATAGCTTTTCTGTGTATATTTGTATTGCTATATTATTTTTGCCAGAGCTTTGAAAGTCATTTACAAGTTCTCTTGTATGCTAATTACTTATTAATTTCTTTTTAATTTCTTTAAACAATATTGTTTTTAGCCTTTTTCGATTCTTGGCTCTTAGTACTTAAAACTGTTTCCATGTGATTATTTTACTTTCACTTATATTAATAAGTTGGTTTATATAAAAAAGATTGTATTTTCTAATGTTTATATAAGCTTTATCAAAATTGGCTTTGTTCAGAACTTCATAAATATATAGTTAGTTTTACTCTGTAAATAGCATGATCTATTTTTAGATTTAGTTAACATATTAAACTTACTAGCCTTGGCTATTACTAAGCTTGCTAGATTGTTTTTCCATATCTTTTTAAGACTAGAAGCTGCTAACTGCTTTCACATTTCTGTTATTAATTTGGCTAATACATAGTCTTGTTTAATCTGTATTTGTATTAGTTTTTCAATCTGGCTATTACTGTTTAGCCTATTTTGTAAACTTACTAATTGGCAATTTAAGATTTCTTGGCTCAATCTTTTGTATTTTCCAAAATCTAAATAAACTACTAAATAGTTTCCTGCTATTACTGGGAAACTTAATTTATTTTTGACTATTTTAAGTACTAGTTAATATAATTAATTAAGAGTTTGTTGCAATACTTTTGTTATCTGAAGCAGATAAGCTATCTTTGGTATGATACATATGTTATTTATATAAATAAGCTAACTAATAGATAATTTTTTGAATTGCAATGTTCATATAAACTGTCTTATGATATACTTGGCTTTCTTGACTATCAGTCTTTTGTTTGCTTCTATACTTAGCTATATCTCTAAAAGCCTTATTAAAGATCCTTTTTTTTTCTGGCTTAACTTGACAACTATATATTAATTTTATCACTTTTTATAATTTTTTTGAGATTTGAGTTAGAAATAAGTAGTTTAGATTTGTTGCTATTTTTTTTATTTCACTTTTACTTTTGGCTAGCCAAGTTGTATTGTTTGCAAAAGCAATAACTACTTGTTTAATCTTTACTTTTAATATACTATTAGTTTTAATATCACTTAGCTCTTAATTTTCTACTTTGTAGCCAAGATCTGGATTATCTTGAATTCTTTTTAACAGCAGATTATAAAAGATTCTCTATACAAGAAGTGATATTGTTTCCTCTTATTCTATTCCATCACTTGCTATAAAGTTTTCTGTTATTTCATACTTAATAATAACTTTAACTTTTTTTCTAGTAAATAAGTCAAGTATAAAGCTAACTATTTTTTCTGTTATTTTAATTCTATATAATGCTAAATCTAATATCTTAGTTGATACCAAATTGTTTATTTTTTTTATATTTTGCAACATTAACTACAACTTTTTTTTGTTTTTTTTTGTATTTTCTTTTATTATTTTAACAATATGAATTGCTTTTTCTGTTGAGCTACCTAGCAACCTAGCAAAATTTAGATTTTTTAAAATATTTTTTCTAACTATGATTTCAGATAACCTTTTTGTTAGAAGCTTAGTAATACATTTTTTAAAGGTTTTAAGAAGTGCTATTGGTCTAATATTGCTTAAATAATAGCTCCAGTTTTCATTATTTGGTATTGGATATATTTGTACAATTTTTCACTTGTCTGGAATACAACCTATTTAAATGTATATATATGCTTTCTGTATAGCTTATAAGTTTCTCTGCTTGTATTCTTAATTAAATTATATCTAATACTAGACACTCTAGAAGCTATTTTGTTTTTTGTTTTGTTAACTATATTTAACCACTCTTCTATTGTGATTTTTTTATTAAAGCTTGAATACTACTCTGGTTTAACTTCTTCTAGTAGATTATAAAACTTGTTTGTTGACTCTTTGCTTAAATGCACTTTCTTCTTCTTGAATTACTTTTGAAAATACTCTCTAGTTTTAGCTAATACTGACTTAGACTTGTTATATAGTGTATATAAATTACTATTCTTCTTAATATACATGATTGATAGTTAACAAGATAATTAAATTTTTGTAAAAAATTTTTATCAATTTGGTCTTTTCTAGTATTAACCTACACTGCTCACCTTATCTACAATTATTTTACTATAAGCTTACTTAGCCAATATCACACTAAATGACAATTTACTAAAAATATATACTTGCAACTAATAATAAGCTAATCCTAACCCTATGTAATGTTAGCTAAGTGAACTTTCGGTAAAATGATTGTTAGTGAGGTAAGCAGCATAGCCTATATATTAAATAAAATTATTATACATTGTTAATAATCAAAATTTAGGTTAAAAGACAAAAATTAATTAAAAAAAAAGTTTTTAAGAAGAAACAAAAAACAAAAGATTTTGGAAAGTATTTGTGAATGATAAATTTGGAAAACCTTGATAGTTTCCTTCAAAAAATAAAAACATAGACTCTTTACAAATTAAAGGCTTACAAAATCTGCTATCTGGTCTCGATGAATTTTTTGAAAACAAATCAACTATGTTAATTGATAATAATGCAAGAATGGAATTTTTGCATTAGCATCAATTGACAGCACTGATATAATTCGTGCTTTTCCAAAATTTTATGAAAAACCTTTGTTTTTTAATATTATTGTTAGTGCTAAGGTTAAAGATAAAGATATAAATTAGTACTGCTTAGTAAGTATTATTATGTTATCTGATATTGCAAGTATATAAGCATAATGTTAATAGCATATTAATAATAATAAATAATAATGGGTAATAATGAAAGTGAACCAAATTCTAAGTTAAAGTTAAACAATATTCTTATTATCTAACTTCGTTAATAATAATATATATACTAATATAATAATTATTAATTTAAGGTATTGTTAATACTTAAGTTTTACCGAGCAGCAGATAAAGAGCTATATAAATTCATACTTGTTCGGTGGTATGAAAAAGAGGATGAATTATGAAGATACCCAAGATTAAAATTAATTAAACAATATAGTTGCATCCTAATAGAATATATAGATAAAACCATTTATAGTTCTGAGATTTGATAAAAAAAATGAATATTTAGTAAACATTTTTATGTTTTAATATTTAAAGCATATATTTTTTAAATTAATTACAAAAAGTTAAAAGTATTAAATATTGTACTACATTTAATTAATAATTGAGATTATATAAGTTATTAATCACAATGTAATACAATAAAGTTATTAAGTATTTCAAACAATAAGTATCGATAAGTAGCTAAAAATCACAATATAGTATATATAATAATTTCATTAAGAAACGAATTAAGCTATAACTCACAAGATAATACAATATCGATATTATCGAAATTTAAATATATCGATAAACTTTAATATATAAAAATATAATAGTGATAAATATCAATAGTAAACAAAAAAATATTGAATATAATTAAAAAATAGATGTATTTCGATATATAGCAAAAAAATTAATAAATACTATTAAAAGCTATAAAATGATAATTATCAAATTATCACTTACTAACGAAAAATATAATATCGATACATAATGTATTTTTTAATAATCAACATAGAGATAATGTTTCAATTGATATTTATCAATAATTTGATATATAATGATATATTTCCCTTAGAGATAAAATTCAATTACTTATATAGATAATTAGCGATATATATCTATTATCGATTAATAGTAATAAATATATATTAGCTAGATAGCAATATATAGCTATTTGGGGGTGAGTCAATAAAAAAGGGACAAATTATTTTTAGTAATTTTTTTTTAATTTTTAAATTAAAATATCTCAACAACTATTTAATCAAAATT
>CAJVPU010002799.1:0-10027 GCA_910591775.1 Dentiscutata heterogama | reverse complement strand
AGAGCACCAGGTACCTAATGCCAAGCCAAGGTCGAATCTTCTGGGTTATCAGTTGGAAGTAAGTGATGGACTAATAAGGAAATAATAGAAAAAGAAAAGGTCTTGAATGTGGGTATTGGGATTGAAAAGCAAACTTTATAAGAGCAAAAGTGGTTAAATAGGTAATAGCCCAACTGCAAGTGGGAGCCTCGGCAACTGTACAAAACCAGGTTGGCCCAAAATGGAATAGGGAAAGCTCTGGTAGGTTTACCTCATGAATAGTTGTATATCCACTTAATAGAGAAATGCAAGCTGATAATTAGTTGGTACAAACCCAGAATAAGTCACAAAAGTCCTTAAGCAGGGTGCAAAATCTAGAGAAACAGGCCCGATGATAGTTCCCAGGTTAGTATGATAGATTATAAATACAGTTAGGATCAAAAAGTTTAAAAGGATAACTTTCTAGTTGGGTTATAGGTATGACATCTAGTATAGAACCTGCAGGCGGACTACTTAAATAGGCACTCAAAAGGTGCAAGTGTGGCTAGTTGTATCTTCATTGTAACTGTAATAACTAATGATTACTAATAAAAGATCCCCAGGTCAAGAAGGTTATCTTAATACCGAAAAAATATATATATATATATATATATTTTGTTTTTTTAAATTTTTGTAAAGTAGGCACCAAAAGTGCATATGTGGCTTGATGTACTCTTGTTGTAATTATAATCTGAAGTTAATAACTTAATAAAAAATCCATAGCCAAAGAGATCACCTTAATACTCCCTCAAAAAAATAAATAAATTCATTTTTATATATTTTGTATATTAAAAAAGCTTTTAATTGATTTAATTAATCAATAATTATGTTTGGATCTGTATTGATTAGCCAATCATATGAATTTTATAACCTGTTGCTATACTATTAAGTAATTATATAAATTTAAAGCATTGTACAGTATATACCAGCAGCAGTGTTATCTATACCAACAACTTTATTAGTAAAAACCAAGTAAATTGTTTTTAATATTTTTTTAAAATTTTAAATAAAATATCTCAACAACTATTAAACCAAACTTAATAAACTTTATTTTAATTCTATAACTACATAGAATTAAAATAAAAAAAATTTTATTAAGTTTGGTTTAATAATTGTTAAATAATATATTTTAAAGTTTTAAAAAAAATTTATATATAGTCAGACCTCTCTAAATACATGGCGTAGGGCTAACAAAAAACCTTGCATTTAGAGAGGTATTGCATTTAGAGAGATAAAAATCTATAAGTAACATATAAGTTGAAACAAAGCCAAGCCAAGTATTTAGAGAGGTCATGCATTTAGAGAGGTTGCATTTAAGGAGGTCTGACTGTAAAAACAGTTTGTTTGGTTTCTATTTGCAACTCTAGCTAGATTTCTAAATTTTAATTTTAGACTGCTTCTAATCGTATATGCATTTAAAAAAGTAGGCATCAATAAAAATTTTATTATGTAAATTGATATTTTAAATATCAAATTACATAAAGCAATATCTGCTTTATATAATAGTATTGTAAACTCATTTTTGCAAAAAAATGCAATAAGCCCCCGTCATTTCAAAACATGTCCCGTGACTGATAATCATTTTTTATTGCAAGTTAAAATTTGACTAAAAAACAATTTTAGTCAAGATAACTTATATCCCAATATTCCTATATTTACTCTTGATATACTCTTCACACTGTTTTTTACTTCCACCAGGGTTTTCCAATTGCCAGTCTATTACCGACTTTTGAATTTCACCTATTATTACACCCTGTTTAATATTTAATAAACATGCAATTTCTTTGCCCTATTAAAAAAAAAAGAGAAAACAATTAACAAATAAAAAGATTGCTTATTAAGAATCTTATTAAGAATTATGAGATTGAGCTCTCACATTAATAATAGGCTTTTCATTAAAACAATTTTGTAAATTCAATTCAATTATAAAATCAACCAATTTATTATATTTTTCAATAATTTTGTACGGTTCTTTCACTATAAAAAAGATTTTCATTAAAATTTCAAATTATAAATGTTTGAAATTCACATTTAAAACTTACAAATTCCCGATTCTATATCGGGATATTTCGGTAATAACTCGCATATCAACGCAAGGATAAACGCGTTTTGCCATTGTGTTCCAATATCACGAATTAAAAGACCTATTATATTGATAAAAACCAAATTTCAATAAGAAATATTATGAGTGTAAATATATATAATTTACATATAAGGAGAATACCAAGGGACTTTCTATTTAACGAAGCAATCAGATTTTGATTCGCAACAGTAGTGATTTGATCAATAAAAAAAAATAATTTATTCGTTATGTCACCATCCGAACTCTTCAACTATTTAAAAATCAATAATAAATTTGCGTTACAAGATTATTTTATTTGAAAATGAAGGTTTCTAAAAAATACATACTTTAAGACTTTCTTTAACAACGTGATGGAAACTAGAATAATTCTTTTTTTTTGATAAAATTTCTATGGTTTTATGTGGTGCTAAAAATGATGCTAGATAAAGAGTCCTAATATCTTCAGGTGTTCGTGATGAGAGGTTTACGTGAAGATGATTTTCATTCGATGTTAACAAGAGCCTATTATTAAATCAAAATAATAATAGATTTATTTAAATTACTACTAAAGAGATAAAAATATAAATTTAAATATTAATAACCATTCCAAAATTTTTGCAAGACAAACAGCAGTCTTTGGATCATCTAGAGTTCCGTGATAATCTTGCGGAGGGGCGAATATAACTTCATATAAACCCAGTTCATGAATAAGTTTAATTGACAAAGCTGGATGAGGACCTATAAGAAAGAGTTTAGATATTAAATAATTAAACAACTTAAATGACAAATTAAGTATGATATATTTATAATTTTTTTAAAAAAAAAACCTTTTATCATTTTATCCACTTCCATTCCAATACGTTCACGACTTACTTTTGCACTAATCGCTTTCTACGAACACAATTAAAAATGATTAGACAATGAAATATGAAATATAAAGAATAAAATTATATTACAAAGATTATAAAACAGACAGACTTTAATTTGTTCATCCTTAACAGCGATAAAAATTGTTTCGTTAATTGAAAAATCAAATCTACTTGCAAATCTTATGCATCTTAGAACGCGAAGTGGATCATCTTTAAAGGTTTCATAAGGCTCTAAAGGTGTTCGAATAAGGCCTTCTTTTAAATCAGTGATACCCTTTTATTAGAAAAGAAATAAGTTAAAACGAAATATAATAAATAATTTTAAAAAGAACTTCAAAAAAAACCTTTTTTGTAGGGTCTTCAATTTGACGCGTGTGAATATTATAGAATAACGCATTAATTGTTAGATCCCTACGATACGCATCTTGTTCAGGAGTACCAAAAGACTATAAAAAAATATTAATACTATTAAGATTATGAAATAATAATAGACAACCATTTTTCTTTTAATTTGTAAGTATAACTTTACAATTTTACTAGGGATTCTACTATCTTCTATATATTCTTCACTTCTCAAGTTAACAAAGTCTACTTCACGACCAAAAATTTTTGTTGTAGCGGTTTCCAAATGTTTTGATTTTTGAGGATTTGATTCAATTTTATGAATATTTTCAGCAGCGTATTCCTTAAGTTTCAAAAAATTATAAACATGTTCACCAAATTCATAACCCGTCATTGAATTTATCGCGATATCTAAATCGTTACATTCATAACCAAGTAGCTAGTTATCAAAGAAGCATAAGTTATACTATTAATAAAACTGCTAGCAGGAAATAATAAAGCTTTAAATACTTTATCGCGAACCCAACCACCAGCTATTCTTAATTCAACCAAAGGAAGCTCTGGGCAGTTTTCCTTCAAGTATAGAGTTACGAGAGTTAAAAAATTGCATAACTCTGATTCTTCAGTTGTAAGGGTGACGTTCATTCCTCGTTCAGTCCTTTTTCGTCGATCATAAGGTTGATAACGAGAGTAAAATAAGCTTTTATTAGAATCTGAAAGCATTTTTATATTTTTATGTAATAAATGAGTCAATTGTCTAAGAAGTTTAAACCGTTGAAATAAGTTCATTTAGATTATCAATTATCATAACGGTAATCAATTTCAATGATTTTCTTTATTAATACTGCAATAAACTCGATAAATCAATTAGTTTTATACATACTTAAATTCTTAACAAACCGTCAAAAAAAGCGAGCTTTACGATATTTATGATATTTTGACAATATAATGAAAAACAATTCAGGTATTCATAGTGGGTCATTCATATCTTACTGCGGCAATTGAGTGTATCTGTTGTATGTCGGAATGGTTGTTTCTAAATCCACCTAGTGCTAGTGCTTATTCAGTTTGACATTAAAAGCGCTTAAATATACGTAGTAGCAATACATCGCAAAACTATTTATGCGTATATATTTTAGCTGCACTAATTAATTATTATAAACATTGTTATTGGAATGTTGCTACTTCTGCGAAGTAATTTTCCTTTTTACATTTGCAAAGATTTATATTACAGTCAACTCTCTTTAAACCGAACCTGGATAAACTGAACACTTAATAAACTCTGTGAAAACTGAACATAAAGCTTCAGAACATTTGTAAAATTTATTATTAAGTTCGGATTAGCAACATAACTCTTTGTAAACTGAACTTTAAATATTTTTACATATAAGAACCTGCTGTTCGGTTTAAAGAGAGTTGACTGTATCTTTTGAAAATATTATCTAATTTAAAGAAAAAGTAGCTCACGTGACAGATATAAGGACACAAAATTTTCGGTAATATGAAATTTTGGCCAATAGAATTAACAATACACGATGTCATCAATTACTACAGAAATTTATTTTTTTTTTATTGATTTAACATTGGGGTGTCCAGTGTATTAGTCTCCTATAAAAATCGGAGTGATTTAAGCCGGCTATGGCAGCCGCGGCTAAGCCAGCTTATACCCGGATACTCATGGAAGGACATTCGTCTGATTGGTTGATGCAAATCAATTACCCAGGTAACTTATTTATACACTTTAAAGTACTTTTTGAGAACTCAACGTTTTACTAATAAAAAATACGATTTTTTTTACCAATAGCTTCGTTAGAGAGTGAATATTCACTGTGCAAAATAATCAGAAAATCATCAGGAACCTGAAGAACTTCATTTAGAAGACAAAAATGCCACCAATTACTACTTTTACTGGACCATGTATAATTATCATATGCCATGGAAAGTTGAACAACTGGAGAAAGGTAACTGATTTTCTTGTTACCAAAGGTCAAGCTAATGGTACTTTGTCACCTTATGTCCGTTTAGGTAATACATTATGCTTGAATTGTTATAACAGGATTGTACAAAGTTATGCCATATTTCAGCAACATGCTCTAACTAGTGCGGAACAGCCTAAAGCTGATGAGATTGAAGTTATTACTAGCTATACTGAAAGATCTGAAGCCGCTAAGGTTGCTGAAACTGAGAAAACTAACACTTTACCTTTTTTCAAGGCAATAGAGATTATAATGAATATTTTATATATTCAAGAAAATAGAAAAAAAGAACTGACTATATATACATTTAATGAATTCTGTGCAGTTATGGAAAGAGAAGATGCTAGGTTAAGGGTTTTTTTCAATAAATTGTATCTTTCATCTAACCCTTTATCAAAGAATAAAGATTCACAGAAACGAGTGAAAAAACAACTTTTATTTATTTGTTACTTTTTATGCAGAATTTGAAATAAATTTGTTAATAATGCTAAGAAAGACTTAATATTGTATATAGATTCAACCAGTGCTTCTAACACTTTAATTGATACACTTTCAGATTTAGGTATAACCCTTACATCTTGTACAATCACATAACATAAAACTTCAACATCTGAAGAGTATGAAAAGATTATTGATTCTGAACTTGACAAGCATGCAGACAAAGCAATGGTGCTGAACATCGATGACTATCATAGTATTCACACAAAACGAATGCCAAATACTACTACAACATCTGCTGCTATGCACTTAGCAACAATTTTCATCAATCCAGTTACCACTTAGCCTGCAATTTCGAGAGCGAATATACACAATCCTGCACTGGTCGATGCTAATTTAATTAAAATGAATATAGAAATAGATTCATAACGTTCTTTGGTCTTTTGCACAATCAGCATTGGGGATTTCATATTGTTGATAATAATACAAGATTTGATGAATTAATTGTACATTCTTATGATATTAGGTTAAAGGAAAAATGCAATATTCGTTCAATGAAAGATGTTGTTCTCGTTGATCTACAAGAAAATAATTTTCACACTTTGGAAAAATATATCAAAGCTATCAATGTTGTTATAGAAGTTCCATCTATGCGGCAATATATTGACAAAGGGCATATTGTTCTTCTCGTTGCAAATTGGCCTGGACAGATTCATTTCAGAACAGCTATTTTACGCTACTTGTGTTATCATAATTCATCAAACATTACTAATAACATCTTATCTTTTTTTCCTATCATAGGTCCTTTACACATTTCTCTAAATAGCCGAAAATTAGTATTTCTTCAATATCAGCTATTTTTTTCTGCAATGTACAAGCATATTTTCAGGGAAAATAAGCCTCTTGTAGAAAATCCTAAGCCTTGGCGTATCAACCTTCTTTTAGAAATTTCTCACAGTGCATAGCAAGAAATTTCTGCAACAGTAGTAGCCAAATTTAGATCGCTATGCAAAGATGCTGAATATCTTGCACTTAAGGATCTTCTTGACAATACGATTCCTCTTGTTCTAGATATTTACGCTGTATTTTTTAGGTCTGGTGATTTCAATGCTTATCTCGAATCTTGTTTTCATGTCTGGGTAGTATTCTTTAGGTTCTGTCGTAGAAATTATTCCAAGGCACCCTTAATGTTTCTCTCTGATATCTTTTACTGTAAGCTAAATAATCATCTGATCTTAGGGACAATAAAAGCAGAGCTTCCCAAGTTTTCCAATTCGACCATTGAGATATTCCACAGTTTTTTGCATCAAAGTATGCAGAAACATACCAAAGCATAGCAAATTATCAAATGTGAATGTTATATTAATCAATTACATTTGGACAATGGTTTCAGAGAAAACTTTGCACATATGTCGACATGGGCTGCTTATGAATATTCCGTGCATGATATTATAATTTTAGTGAAGAAAAGTGTATGCTTTCTTTTACAATGTTTTTCTGAAATTTATATGTGCTTATTTCACCACAAAATTCTGCTAATATATCAATTACAGTTTGATCCAAATTTACCATCTTCAAAGAAAAGAAAAAGAGAACCCAACTATGACTCGATCTTATTGGCAGCAATAAAAATGCCAGAAGCACAATTATGCCACTTTCCTTTGGGTTTTAGTTCTTCACATGAACCAGACCCTTTTCGCCATTGTGATGCATCTAATTGCTTTTTTACTCTTTTCTTTACAAATACAGATATGTTATATCAACAATGGGTCCAAATATATATATTGTCTCATATTTTTACAAGAGGGTGTCGATGAACAAGTTCAGTTATTATTAACTCGTTTAAAAGAAAAAAGTTTCAAGAAAAAAAAAATTAAAAAATGTAATAATGACTCTCCCGATGATGATAATAATAACAAAAGTTTGCAGTAAAATATTCAACATTTGAGTTAGAAAAAGTATTGTGAAAATTTCAATTATTACACTAGTGAAATTTTATGTAAAAGATTTTTTATTTTTATTTTTTATTAATAAACTGTTTTATTAAATTATTACATATCCATTATATAATAAATTATTACAATTTGTTACTTATTATATTGCTTATCAATTTATATTATTTATTATATATATAATTGAAAGATTACTATACTTTAACAATAAATTATAATATTTACCTCCCTTAAAACTCTTGTTCTATAACTTTAGAATTATCAAAACCTTTTAACGAATATCTATTTGTGAAGTTCTCTTCCATTTATTCTAATCAATTTTTGTAATATATACATATCCATATGCTTTAAAAATTGTACCAAAGCCTCTTTTAGTAGGCATTTTTACAATCTAATCTGTGATTCGCCCCCTCATAATTTGCTTATTAGTACTTATGATTCTGGGCCTAGCATATGAGTATAAGAGATGCTAACTAATTAGTGTTTTCTGTTAAAGCAGTAAAAATTAAAAAGTAGTTCTAAGTAAAATTTCATTAATAATACCCGCCAAAATTTTTGATCAATTTGATTGGTTTATTATCACGGGAAATTACAGGCAGATCATCAAAAATTAACCAATCATATAAATGTCTTCCTATGAGGTACCCTATGTTAGTGTTGTACATTTTGGCTGTCCAAAGCCTTTTTTAACTTGTCCATGTCCAAAATTGTCCAAGTGTCCAAGATTGTTCAAAGCTTGTCTAGGCTTTAATAATTAATAAATTTGTCTAAAAAATATATAACTATATATTTTTTTAGGTGCTAAATTCATTTCAATTAAAATTAAAATAGGTTATCTTAATAAAATTTTAAATAATTTTACTTTATTTAATTGTTCAAAATTGTCCAAGATTGTCCAAAGTATTGTCCAAAGCTGTCACATGACAACACTGCCCTATGTCAAGCAAATTCCGGGCCCGATCATAAATTTCATAGATTGGAGCCAATAAAATTACAGGATCTTGTATAATAAAACAAATGCAAAAAAACAAAAAACATGTCAATAATGTGAAATTTTACTTTGCCAACTAGCTTCCAACTTTTAAATAAAAGTTTTTGGCATAAAATTTTAGTTATAAAAAGTATTTTTATATACTAAACTAGCTAAAAACCTATGCAATAATGCACAAGAAAAATATTATCTATATTAAATAAGTAGCAAATATAAAAAACTATTTGATAAATAAGATACAATAAAAGATTATATTATGCAAGCATTATCATTATATTTAATATTTTTAGTATATAGTATAGAAGATATATGGAAATTGTTAATATACTATAACCAAAAATTTTTAGCTAGAAATCTATAATTTGTTTAATATCTCTTAAGCTATAGGCAATTTTAGACAAATTTGTCTGAAAAATTGTTATAAATTTGTTTATAATTTACTTTTTTTAAAATTTTAAAATATTTAAATAAAATTTTTTTTTGATAATATTTAAAAGCAAAAAGGAAATAGCAACCTGTTACTATGGAGACCCTATATAATTAGCTAATTATCTTTAAAACTGGTGATTATATATAGCTTAACATTTCTAATATCAAATTCGAAGTTATTTGTAATTCGATTTAGATTTAAATTTATCAGTAGATCTAGATTTTTTTTTTTTTATTTGTTGTTTTTGCTTTGCAATATACTAATCTTTCTTTTAGATTTTGAATATAAAATAAAACGAGCTAGTCTTTGAATAAATACTAGCTTACTTTTTTTTTTATCTTCTACTTGGCTAGTCTTTTTTTTACTACTAACACTAACTTCTCTTTTTTTTTAGATACTTTTTCATTTGAAATTAGCTTTATAAAAAACTACTAAACCTTTTTTTTCATCTTGGTTCTAAAAATAGAAAAGTATTGACAAAAACTGTTTATATAAATATTATTCTAAATTCTTTAAGTTTTTACTATAATCAATTTGGTTTTGAGGATAAGAAAATATTAACAGAGACTTTATATAAGAATACTACTTTGGCTTCTTTAAATCTTGCTAGTAATAACAAGATTGAGTTACAAATTGAGACTGAGGCTAGTAGTAGACTAGTCTTCAGATAAGTATTAACCTTTTTTTTTCTTTAATAGAGTTTTTTTTTTTTGTTATTAGTGCTAATTTCTTTAGAGATTTCTTTATTTGAAACTAGAAGCTGAAATGTGAAATGAAACTGTGGCTAGTTTTTAGATAAGTACTAGTTCTTTTTTTTTTACTAGTTTGTTTTTTTTGTTACTAGTACTAATTTCTCTTTTTCTTTAGATATTTTTTTATTTAAAATCATAAGCTAAGATATGAAATGAGACTAAAGATAGTCTTTTTTTTCCCCCTTTTTTATTAGTTT
>CAJVPU010002798.1:0-10029 GCA_910591775.1 Dentiscutata heterogama | reverse complement strand
TAATTTAATTAATTAAATTGTTTACTAAATTCGGCACCTCAATTATTGACTATGTATTAAATCGATCTATTTTTAACGCACTTATACGGCGATCTGATTTTGGTGAGACGTGATTTTTCTATTTTTACTTTTACCCATTGTATTGGTTAACGAAAAATTAGCCAAAAAAGGTTATTTATCACTTCAAGCAAAAATATTTTGACAACTGCCAGGCCAAATTTGATGAACTTTTTTTATTTTATTTAAATCTTACAGATTCATAGAATTCAATAAAAAAAAAAAGTTCATCGAATTTGACTTGATGGCTGTCGAGATATCTTCATTCAAAAATAAAGAAAAATTTGGCGCAGCTTCTGTTTTGATAAACATTGAGTTTTTTAAGATTTTAAGTAAAAATATTTTGACAACCGCCAGGCCAAATTCGATGAACTTTTATTTTATTTTTTTTTTGAATTCTACGGATTCTTTGAATTCAAATAAAAAAAAGTTTATTGAATTTGACTTGGTGGTTGTCATATTTTATAAAAAAAAAATTTGGTGCACTTGAACATCAAATTTGGTAATAAATATTGATCCCCTTTCATTATATATTTTTTTTTTATTCAGATTTTTTACTGTCCGATAATTTAAAATTAATACTTTAAGAAGTAAAGTGTTCGTACAATTATAAGCAAATCTGTTTGATTGTATTATTCGCTTTGATCTTAATTGTACACTATAAGGCCATACAAAATTAATTAATTGGTTTTTCATAACCTAGTATAATTTTAACATTACATCAAGGCTAGAGTTTGGATCTGTTTTTTAATTTCATACTGTATATTAAAATCGGTTCCAGAATTTGTCTGTGTCCTTCAAATCACAAATTCATCTATAAATAAACCTTATTTTTTTTTATTTATAATCATTTTACGAGTATCTCAACTAGAATAAAAACTCACTGGTCTAGTGCGACGGTTCCTCTTGTTTTCAATAATAACATTGTTTTTCTGTATCATTTCAAACCATTCTGATTAGCTAAAAAAAATTATACGTCTTAAATTTATTATGTAGATAATCAACTAACGATTAGTTGATTAAAAAATTTCCAATCGTTTAGTCAACTATATAGTTGGTTTTTCAACTAACGACTTGGATCACTATATGAGAATAGAATGAGTTAGAGAATAAATGTAAGGCAATCATTCTTTTCCCCTTTTTCTTTATTTTTCTTTTTTTCACTAATATTATTTTTTTCTTTTTAGGCTTGAGCTTCGCCGGGGAACGTGAAATGGAGCTGGTAATGAGATCTGAACATGGAAGGAAACTGTGACTAGTATAAATATATAGTCTTCAGTTTCTCTTTTTTTTATTTATTTTTTTTTCCGTGTTCGTTCTTTCATTAATGTTTTTTTTTTTTTCCTAGGCTTGAGCTTCGCCGGAGAACGTAAAATGAGCTTTTAATGAGATCTAAACTCGGAAAGAAGCTGTGACAGGTGTAAGATAAGTAAGTACCAGTCTTCAGTTTATCTTTTTCCTGTTAGTTTTTTTTTTTTTTTGTTCATTCTTTTACCAATGTTTCTTTTCTTTCTAGGCTTGAGCTTCTCTGTAGGAACGTGAAATAAAGCCTGTAATGAGATCTAGACCCGGAGAAAAACTGTGACCGGTATAGAATAAGTTTAGTCTTCAGTTTCTCCTTTTCTTTCTAGACCAAGAATATGAAATGGAGCCTGTAATTAGTTCTAGATTGGAAACTGTGCCTGGTATAAGATAAGTACCAGTCTTCGATTTCTCTTTTTCTTGTTTATTTATTTATCATGTTTATTCTTCTACTAATGTTTTTTTTTTTCTAGATTTGAGCTTCGCCAGCGAACGTAAATTGGAGCAGGTAATGGTCTAAACTTGAAAGGAACTGATTAGTATGATTACTAGTCCTCAGTTTCTTTTTCTGTTGCTTTTTCGTGTTCATTCTTTCACTATTGATTTTTTTTTTTTCTTTCTAGGCTTGAGCTACACGAAATGAACCCGGAAAGAAACTGGCCTAATATGAAAATAAGTATCACCTTCTTGTTTGTCTTCTCTTGCAGGTCTGTAATTCGCTGGAGAAGCCTGGATTACAGATTTGGACCCAGAGGCAGGACTGATGATTTTCTGCGGTGGTTAAGACTAAATTCTGCGTGCGGTTAAGACAAATTCTGTAATTTCTTTACAATTATGTGGTATCATATTGTAATTTCTGTGATCTAATGCGATTATAAATTTTTTCAAACCAACTATTTCCGGTGAACATGCTCGTAATTTACGTTGATTTATTGTCTACCTTTACTGCATTTCCCGACGCCGGCTTGAATTTATGGTCAGATCCTGCGATATGAATTCGGTGATATTATGTGTATTTTTTGGAATTCTGTGATATTCTGCGATGACTAAGGGTGATTTCTGTGGTTAGCCGTGATTAAGAGAAATTCTACTGTTTTCTGTGAATCACAGAAAATCATCGGCCCTGCCCAGAGGGAATTGATTGATACAAGATAAGTACTACATTTAATTTTCTTAAGGAATTTACATATAAGGGCCCCGAAAATATTAACATATAAGAGCCCAAATTTTGAAAATTTTTACAATTAAGGGCCTAATAACTTTGCGTTATGATAATAGTGTTTCTTCCAATGTTATAACTGTATAATACATTTTATACTTAATAAACTTTCTTTTAACCAAGAAACAATTCGACTAGGTTAAATACGATATATATTGATTTGGTTCTAAACTGTCCTGTCACTATACCAAACTAGTGGTCAATATTTTGTGAAGATCACTATGCATTAATCGAAGATATTTAGAACCGAAGTAGCTCATTTTTATTTATAAAGTTAAATTACTTTTAAAATGATTATAATTTTTACATGAAATGCGCTAGAAGAATAAATGCAATACTGATTAAATAGTAATATGTTTAAGATTATTTATTACATTTATAATAAATTTAGAGCCTTAATTGTAATATTTTTTAAAATTTTGGCCCTTACATATAATTACTAATTACTTTAAAACTTCATTTATAACTTTTATTTACAATATATATATACAAAAAAAACCGATTTTGTATATGCAAAAAAAAAAAAACAATATATATATACAAAAAAAAACAATTCTATATATACAAAAAAAAAAATAAAAAAATCGATCTAAAGAAATTAACCGGCTAACCCAAAAATTGGCTTTAGCCGACTTTTCATTATTGGCTAGGGTCATTGATCCTTCTTTTTTTGTTTGATTCGATCTCCTCGATTTTTTTTTCAAGCCTTGACACACGTTCAACTAAAGACAAAGCACCTGGTTGTTCCGGTCGTTTGTACTAAACAATTATATGTAAATATTAAATTAATTATTTAAGAGTATACAATAAAAAATAATACCAGTAGTACTTACAATAACATAACCCGTTTTGGAAGATGTTTTAAAGTACATTGCCTTGCCAAATTTAACTGTACTACCAGACGGTCCAGTTTCAAATTCTTCTTTTTCCATCGTATAAAAAAAGTTAGCAGCGGCAACTTTACTATAGAAATGGAGATGACTAAACCCTAAGAAATAAAGTAATTAAGTATTAAACCCTTTAATAAACTTCTACAATTTATAAAGTGTTAACTTACGTGTCTCCTTCAAATTTACGTACATGAGAAAAGATATATGGTAAGGTTTGCCGAAGCCAGAGCTCAAGCGTTTCTTCGTCTACATCTTTGGTTAGAGAAACAATAACCGTTCTTTCTGGATCAGAACAGCACGCACGTGCTTTTCGGTTTTTTCCTATGTACGTACAAAAAAAAAAATATATAGATTAAAATATTGCTTTTATAAAAAAAATTGAAAACTAACACCTCTTTCAGTGTTAGTTATGATCTTAATTTTTATAAAAGTAAATGGCACTCCATAAGGAGAGGGTTCCGCAAGGAAAAAGCAGAAAAGGCACTCCATAAGGAGAGGAATATACAAGGCACCCGAAAGGGAGGAAAAATACTTCAACTATATCATGTAGGAAGATTCATAAAAAAGAATCACCTACCCAAAGCCATCTTGCTTCTGGTGGTGGTAGTATTATCCTTGCTTTTGTGGTGGTGTGTTGGTGTTGTTCTTGCCGCTTTTGTGGTGTTGGTATTGTTCTTGCTGCTTTTGTGGTGGTGTTGTTCTTGTGGTCTTGCGGTGCAAATAAAATTTATATGTATCAATTTTTGCTGATTGACCAATTAAATTATATAACACTATCAGACCTGATTAGTGTTTATTTTTCACGCAGTGATTATTTTTCACAGTGTGCACGTGTACGCGCACATGTGCAAATCTAATCAAATTGCTTTATTACAAAATTTGATTGGATCCGCACAGATGCAGGTACGTGAAAAATAAACACTGGACGCGACTCATTTGGGTTGATTACCGTGATTAATCAATCAATACTACGATATTAGAAAACGAAAGAAACAAACTTATAAATACACACAAAAGAATTTATAAGAATAGATAAATATGTGTAAAGTGGGTAAATAAGATATTTATTACTAATAAACCCGAATTATTAAAGAATTTACCATATAAATATAAAAACTTTTTAAAGAGCTTTTACCTATTCAAATTAAATAAAAGTTTAACATAATAAAATAGTTTTAGACGAAAACATTTCTGGTTACTTTCACTATACAGTATAATTTAATGCCTTCTAAGTCTTCTAAGTAAAGTTCGTAGGGATACTGATTTTTTGTTAGTGAAATGTTAAAGTACTTTAAAGTGTATAAATAAGTTACCCGGGCGATTGATTTATGTCAGCCAATCAGACAAAGATCCTCCTATGAACAAGGGTCGTCTATTTTCTTCAAACTTTGAACAAAGATATATCAGCAACTACCTAATAGAATTCGATAAAAATTTTTTTTACTCAATTCTATGCAAAATTACTATTCTTGATGGATCGTCGGTACCGATCTTGATAGGATAAAAAAAAAAAAAGATTTACGTACCAATCTTGATAGGGTTATACTGTTCTTGATAGCTCTAAAAAAAAAAATATCAGAAATATTAGAATATACATACACTTAATTATCATTATAATATAAAAAATCTTTTTAATAACTTGCGATACTTATTTATATTCATGTACAAACCCCTTAACAGTTAATTATTAACGGCTTAATATCTATATTATGTATAAATATTCTATTACAAAAACTATCTTTTTTTTAAATAAAATAATAAAATTATAATTTTATATGAAGCTAAAAGGCTTACACTTATTTCGCTTATGTTCTGTTTATATGTAGATTTATATTTTATAATATAGTTAATAGCTATATAATAATCACTAATGCTACTGATTATACATAATACTATAATGCAAGAATTAATTAATAACTTGCTTAATGTTAATAATAATATAATCATAAATTTTAAAGCCCTAAATGATTTAAGAGTACAATAAACAATAAAACCTTAATTCAAGTTAAACTATATAAAAGTAAAAAATGATGCAGGCTCTATATATATTGTATATATGCACAACAAGTAATTATCAAAAAATGATATTTTATATACAATCCATTATTACTTATTTTTACCTTTATTTAACAGTACTTTTAAACTCAAATTTTAATGCCCACTTCTAGTTTGAATTATCCTTTGCATTTTTCACATGAACTTTTTGATTACTAATCCATCTGTACAATTTTATACTATTTTCAGCAGGATTATCATCAAGTCATAGCTTTTTTTTCACTACCGTATTCATAAACTCTTAGGAATTCCAAGCATATTCTTTTTCAAGATAAATTTCTTCAAGTGACCTTTTTGAAGTAAAAGCAGCATCGTTTTCTTGTTCAGTATTGGATATCTATTAATTAAAATAAAGTTAGTATTAGTAATAATAATTGTACAATATACAGTATAATATGAATACAAAGCTAATGCTATCGCTATAGTAATTTACAGTTTGAGTATGAGATTGATATTTGTTTCAAATTCTTATAGTATTATGTCTACAGATTGAGTGGGATTCTGCAAACCTTGAAGCATTTTCAATATTATAATTATTAATAGAAATTTCAGAAAGTGTCAAATCCTCAAGACTATTATCATTAGCACATTCTTGATTAACTTCATTGACATAACTTGTTTCAATTTCATTAAATTGTATATCATTGAAATAAGAAAACTGACTAGGTTTATGAAGTTTTGCACCACAATTTTTAGGCATTCTGCTTGTTAAAGATGCTTGAATACTATCCATTAGACAGAAAGTATCCTTTACTATTATTTTTCTTTTTATAGAAAAGAAAATATTATTATCTATACTATTATAAAGTCACAGAATTTTCTAATAAACTTCATCGCTGGTTTCACTATGAATGATGTAATTCTTTTTTTCAGGAGTGACTATATATTCCTTATTTTTAAAATGCTTAACTAATCTTTCCTTAATTTCTTGCATTTGTAATTTTCCATATAAAGTATTTATATATAGTTATACAGTATATACATGCTTACAGACATTTCGAATAGGACTGTTCCAAATATAGTCATAGCATGTGCACTCCCCAGACAATGTATTAACAAGGTAATGTGTTTCTAGTATACTAAAATTATCTCTATTAACTAACTTCATAATCATCTCATTCAATTTTTCTGATATTTTCACTGATATATCAACAGGATAAGAATTATATAGTGAATAGAATCTTTTATTCTGCTTTTTAACTAACATATAAATTCTTTGTCCAGGAATAGGGGAAACCAAACTGAGAAGAGCATAAAGATGACCCTGGTTTATATGATGCTTTTTATCAACTAGCTTTTTAGATAGTGTCTGCTTGTGTTCAATTGTGTGCATATTCTAGTAAGTAGCTAAGCCTGCATCAAATTGAGTTTTGCCAAGTTTACTCTGAACTAACAATTCTTGAAAAACTTTAATACTATATAGATGTTCAATAAATTTCACAACAGTTTGGGTTCCACTACTTTGTGTTTTCACAGTCTTATGTATCTGCTCTGTAAAATTGTTTGTCATCATTAGCTTTGAATTAATTAGATCATGTATTTGTGGTATTCGTCCTCCATCTTTCTCCATTCATCACAAATCCAATTCATTTTTAAATCATGTTTTAGGTAGTCTTTTATATTATTATCAAGTAGTAAAGAATCAATAAAGTCATTATATTCTTTTTCCATTTCAATTGCTTCTTCTTCTGATCTGTATCAGCCTACAATTTTAAAGGCAAGTGCTATCGGATATCTTAATGACCAATCTACTTTCCATGTTTTCAAATGCTCACCTAAAGTGGCTATAATATAAAATCAGCAAAGAATTGTACTATGAGTAAAACTCTGTAATGCAAGTTTAATAGACCAATGCTTATCCATTATACCTAGCAGATTCTAGTTAGAGATACATTCAACTTGATGTTGAAACCCCATTCTATTTGGTAAATTAGTATATTGATAATGATACATACAGGTAGAGTCATTATATGGAATGTTTACTTTTACAGCTTGTACTACTATTCGTATTGTGTGATGATTCTCTTTATCACTAAGTCTGAATACTAAGGGAGATTCATAACCAGCTTGATCTTTGATGACTATGGCAAGTACAGGTGCTTTTTCATTATTCAAGTCATATTTTCCATCTAACCCAAAACAAAAATGACCATAATCACAGCCTTGTTTAAGCCATATTTCATCGCTCACTATTAATTGATAATATCGTTCAGGGCTATTTTTAGGAGCTGAAATGTCACCGCATTGATAGTAAAGCACCTTGCCTTGTTATTTTAAAGTTGTGGTAACCAATTAATCCAGAACAGTCTATGAACCAATATTCTCATGCAATTGAACATCATCTCACTCAATTAATCTCTTTAGTTATTGTTCTGTGCCATAGATCTTTACTTGTCTTGTGTAGATGTATAAGATGAGTTTTATTTGTATTATTATGTAGTGCTAATACTTTCATAGTAATTTCTACTTCAGTATTATGATATACATGACATGCAGCTATTATTTTATCACAAGTTTGAAGGCTAAGATTAATTCTTGTGAATTTGGCATCAGGTATTGCAAGAACAGATATTCTATGTACATCTTGGATAATTAATTGCACTGATAATGGATCTTCAACATTAGAAAGCATGATTTTTGTAATAACTCATACCACACACTTGTGTATATCAAAGTCATTTTTAAGCTTATTTTTTAGGCCAAAGTTTGAACATTCTTGTCTACATTTATCAAGTCCTTCACAAGCCCTTTCACAACCAAAATTTCTATTACAATAAAAAATCTACCACTACACAGTTAGATCTTGAGCTATATTCTGCTTAATTTTGGCTACATTTTCATGTTCTCTATCAGTAAGTTCAATTATATCATCAATTCTGTTTGTCAATTTTTTTTGTCTGTTAGCTGTTTTTTAGGCAAGATAGTCAATAGCACCTTTGACACATTTTAAAGCAATCAGTCTATTTTTAATATTCTTATTTACATAAAGTTGACTTTGCTTCTTGAGTTTACAGTTTACTAATAAAGATAGTGAGTTAATATAGGTTTCAAGTGCATGACCAAGCGGTAAGTTAATACTTCTATTGCTATTAACATGATGTTGAGGAAGGTGATTTATTTGGACATTATACATTTATCACAAAAATAATTTTAGAAAGCAACCGATGGGGCCTTTTACTATTATTTTTAATTTTTTTTTTATTGTTATAATATTACAAATTGTAGTGTTCTGAGTTGGTAAAAATTTAGCCAATCGATTAGTTAGAATTAAAGTTGGCAACTAATCAATTGTGAGATCACATGACTAAAATAATCGATTAGTTGTTTAGTTGTTTAGTTGTTTAGTTTAGTTGTTTAGTTGTTTAATTGTAAGTTGTATAGTTGATATTAAAAAAAATTAATTTTACTGCAAAAAATATACCTGCATAATATTTTAGATGCTTCAAAAAATATTTTAACTTAGAATTTATAATAAAAGTAACATTTGATCGATCTATCAATTGCAACAAACAGGTATTTGGGAAATAACCAATAGCAGAGACAGTGCCCAATCCAAAGTGAATCCCTCTCGCCTGTGATCAATTACAAATTAAATTATTTATGTTAGATTTAATTGTGATGGATATAATCCCTCATCGGTTTTAATATATGTATAACATTAACAGACTCTGCTGTTGAAATAACCTTGGAACAAAGTAAAAACCAAATACAGTCCCGAAGAATTAATTTTTCAACATTGTACAATATAAACTTTAAAGTATATGGGCAGATATAACCAATCGCTTGCAAATTTATAAATCCGTGGAAATGTTTATTAATAACGATAATAGAGAGGTATGACGAATCACTTGCAGATTTAGAAATTAAACTAAATAACGTATTACATCAAGATGCACTTATATGATCTTTTGATGTAAATAAATCAGGTAATGCAAAAGCATTAAGGCTTCGTGATAGTCTGTTAGCATCGCTTTCAGATCGGACCAGATAATGCATGAGCATTAGACCACCAACAACAATTAACACTCTAAATCAGACCAACCCAAACCAATCACCCTAACTAGTATTGTACACTTTTGATGCATTAAGTCGATTTTTATTTATTTAATAAATTAAATAACTGAAATGTGCAATTGAGATTTATTTGCCGTCCAAACTAATGATCTAGTTGGCAAATCATTAATTTGAAATTTAAAAAAATAAGCTTGATTTAAAGAAAACTTTAAAATAAATGTTTTTTATACTTACAAACTAAAACAGCCTACAAAGCGATAAAATAAAGGACGTCCACAAATACGTGCGAATTAAATAAGGAACCTGAGTATAACTATTTAATAATATGTAAATACCAAATAAGCTTAAATTAAAACATAATGGAATAACTAAAATGACCGTTATACTTACTAGATTAATACGAGATAAATGGCCCATAAAGCACTTTTTAAAATAAAGGTATAAATTTGGGTTATTATAAGTTTCAAATATTATAGTTTGATATTTATACTT
>CAJVPU010002797.1:0-10030 GCA_910591775.1 Dentiscutata heterogama | reverse complement strand
ACCTGCAACCTAACTAGGAGATTACCTATTTAAGCTCTCTGATTATTTAACTAACGAGAGTACGACTAGCCATACATACAACTTTTAGTTGCCTATTTAAGTAGTCTGCCCTAGATTTCACACAGAATTATAAATTAATCTTATTTATAGTTTTGAAAATCTAGATACTAATGATGATTTAAACCTTAGTAGTAATAATGAAGCTAATATACTATTAGCAGAAAATCAAAAACAATAGCAATATACATACTGAAGTGTACATTGCCAAAAAAGCCATGTTAGTTATAAAAAAAATAAAAGTAAAAGAAAAAAAGCTACTCCTAAATTAAATAATTTTAATACTATAGAATATAAACTGTTCTGGGTTTTTAGAAAAAGTCTAAGCTATGAATTGCTAACACCAAGGAAGATCTAGAAAGAATCATGCAAACAGCCTTATTATTCTATAATATGGTGAATATCCAAGTCAACACCTCCAAATCAACCTTTATATCAACTCAGCCTAATACTGATATCTCTTTTCTGCAAACAAACCTAACAACAATTCCTCATAATCAGCCCTTTAAGTTTCTGGGGTGCTGGTTTACACTTAATAACAAACACACTAAACAAATTAAGCTTATTCAAGAGGAAGCCCTCAATCTAGCTTATACGGCCAACTTCAAAAAGATAACAGACAAACAAATAGCCTATGTCATTAATACAGTTATAGTCCCCACAATAGAGTATAGAATCTACAACATAGTCATCCCCCACACCATCTATACCTAAATTCTTGGTAAATACCTTACAATTGCCAAACACAAATCTTATCTGTTCCAGTCTACTCTGAATAGCACAATGCTCTACCATTAAATCTATAACATTTACAATATCTGGATATACAGCTCCAGCACCATACTAACAATCTATTCCTTAGAATTAATAATAGCTTCACACTCGACACTACTACTCATATCAGATTGTAGCAATTACAAAATAACTTATGGTCAACCACTAGCATACTACAACACTCCAGCCTACCATAGATAGACCCAACAGATATACTACAATATCAAAAATAATTCAGATACAACGGCATGCAGGTATTAGCCTGACTATAAACACAAACAGAGCCTGGCTTCAACTAATTCAAGATAGCAATACACCACTCGAGCCTATACTTACAAAGAGCCCCAAGTACAACATATTCAAACAATAGCTCCAGAAAAAATGTATTCTCTATCTAGAACAGCTGAGCTCAGCAGATAATAAATACCTACTAGAGTGGCAACACATTTTACCCAGACTCTGTCATCTTCTTAAGGGAAAGAAACCAGGCTGGTTCTTATTTCTGGAAAATATAATACTAAATAATCTACAGCACCGCCTAATACACCTACAATACTGACCACCAGGAATTAACCCCTTTGCCTATCAAACCAACACAATTCCAAAAAGATTAAAACTATAGATACTTATTCACCAAAACGGTAAAATCATCATAGGTTAAATAAAAAGAAAGTTCAAACAAACCAACACAGTCTTCATTATACACTGGCAATACAATATAGACACCAAGCACTACCTATTATACCTACTTTCTCCTATCACATGCAACTCATGCCCTGGCTGCAAACTTAACTCCAACCATCTTATTAGCCACTGCACAGTCGAAGTTTCTACCACCACATTCACTCAATTCTTGGGCAGAAAAACAACTAACAAAAAACTTAAACTCAATGCCAATTATATAGACTTGCTATACTCTACAGCAATCAAACTTCACATCTCTATTCCATCTCTTTCTATTATTAATATTATTGACTCCTTAGTCTCAACTCTCTTTTATGACAATGAAGCATCCCAAATACTAGTACAACATGCCCTTAACAATACCAATATACAAACTTTTACATTTTATACAGATGGCTCAGTATCAGACATAGGTACCACTGACTGCTCTATAGGAGTAGGCTGGGTTCAAATAAACCACAACCAAATTAATAGCAGCTTTTCTGCCAAGATCCTCAACTGGTCCTCATCATACAAAGCAGAGCTTCTGGCAATTCTATCCGCAATTGCTACAGTACTATATAATGCCAAAGTAGACATATTTACAGACTCTCAGTCTATTATATCCAAGTATCACAAACTTCTACAAATCTCTTTTAAATCTTCCAAATACTTTAAATTTAACTACTGGCCTATCTGGCATACACTTCTTAATATGATTAAGGCCTTTAATATTTAGCTTACACTGCACAAAGTCCTGGTACACTCAAATAACCAGTTCAATAATGCTGCAGACACCTTGGCCAAGAAGCACCAACACCCATCAACACCTACTCTCTTGTTTAACCATACCAATATACACAACCCACATTTCACAATCAAGTGGAAAGGCTACAATGTAAAGAAACCAACATGACTATTCGTCAAGAATACTTGCAGAGCACACACAATAGCACTATAGTTATCACAAAAGCACAATACTGAATGAAAAAACTATACCCAAACAATTGACTAGAACTCTACCTGGCTTTTTTTAAATAATAACCAAAAAACTTTAGCTAATATTATATCACCCAAACTTAACCAAATAAAGGCATTCAGAATCAAACATCTACTCAATAACCTGCCAACTTTCATTTTTACCACATCACCCCAACAATATACCAGACCAGTACCTGCTTCTCCTGTAGTATACCAGACTTACCTAACCACTGGTTAAGCTGCCAAAGTTCTCCAGACCTACTACAGATTATAAATACCTCTCTTACCAAAACAGTTAGCAAATGTATTTGCAAATCAACCCTATCTAATAGCAGAGCAGTAATAAATCTAATTAAGTTCTACCTATTCTTTAACTACCTAGCTACTCTCTCTTTACACATACATCAGCTACCTGCTACTTTCAAAGGCCTCATCTCTACACAACTACTTGAATCTCTTCATAGACATATAATACAATGAGGCAGCTAATATCATAATACAGACACTACTTCTTGTATCTGCAGAAATCCATGAACAAATCTGGAAACCATACTGTAACAGATTTGCAAAATGGAAAAAACAAAATAACATACCATCCCTTAATGGAACTACACCAACAAGTGTATAAGTCCACAACCATACTAAGCAAGGCTCAGCTACAACTGTCCCTGCTGTATAGCTAACCAACTACATGAAGACAACGGTACATACTCTACAAAAGGACTAGCCCAGCTAAAATTTGACCAGTAGTCCATGGTGTGGATTCAATTTAGCATACATACAAACCAAATATTAACTATTAAAATCTAGATGAGTCTTGACCACTCTAGTAGGTTTAGGTTGCAGATAACTAATTTAGCTATAGCTGAGTTTTTAGTCTGAGCTCTCATTCTTGCATATAGTTTATATAACCTTTGTTTTTATACAAATTAAGTTGTTTCTATGTAATTACTTGTATAAACTACTCAATAAAGATATGAGCAAGGTTTTATCTTAATACCAAAAAAAAAAAATAAATAAAGTAAGATTAAAACTAGTATTAAAAATAATCTTATAAATTAAAAAGTTAATATTTTAAATTAGAAGTATATTATTAGAGCATGTATATCAATAGGAGAAAGTATCTTATTTTTAATCTACATATCTCTTTATATTTTTATCTTCTAATTGCTTCTATTGTAATAACTAAGAATTAGTTGGTAGTATATTTAGAAGCAACTTGATTTTAAAAAATTTTAAATAATTTAGTTTAAATTAGTAAAGTTATATAGAATTTTTTAGATGTTGTTGAAGTATAGCCAGGAAGCCTGCTAGTTAATTAAGTAAGAAAAATATAACTATTCCTAAGCACACTATTAAGAAGACTATAGCATAATAGTATATACTTTGCAAATTGTTTTAATAAAGTATCTAGTAAAGCTTTTAATAAAAGTATTTTTTCAAAATAGAGTAAAGTATGGATTGTAAAGATTTGTATAATTAAATTGCAAGATAAAAGAAGTAGAATAGTTATTTGCTAGCAGGTTAGCAAAGTTATTAAAGAGATCATTTAAATAAGCTCAGTCTTTGTAGAGAGTAAGTTAGATATTAAAGGATTTTAATATATTAAAAAGAGTGTGCCAGATTAGACAAATATTGAACTTAAAGAGTTTATAAGAGTAGAGTGAAAGAGATTGAAGTTTGTTGAATTTAGAAATAATGAATTGTGAGTCAGTAAAAATTTTAACAAAAGAATTACAAAGAAGTGTAGATATAGCAGATAAAATTGCAATTAGTTCAGCTTTATAGAAGAAAGGCAGTTAGAGATTTAAGCAGAAAAGCTTTAAGTAATATGGCTACTATAAACTTGGATCTAGCCAATGGCCAGTACCAAGTTGTTTAATAGAGCTATCTGTATTGAAGATAAATTGATGTAGAGAAAAATTAGATATTACAGTATTAGATAGTTTTTTAGAAGCTTCACTTTTATAAAAGATGTTTAAAATAAGTAAGCTAATAATATTAATAGTTAGAAGTAGTGATATATATAAAGAGTAATAATATAAAGTGGAGAATAGTACCAGGGCAAAGGATCAATTTTTCATTCACATGATTTTTGACTATCAAATTCTAACTAATAAGATAACCAATTTATAATATTTGATAAAAGCACTTAGACTAAACTGCTAGAAATTAAACTAGATAAATTAAATAGCACTATATATCAAAAATTTTATTATCTAATAAAAAAAATAATGAATCAATTTCAGACTTGAGAAATTTATTAAAAATTAAATCTAAAATTCAATCTTTGACTTAATAGTATTATTTTTCTATATTTTAATCAAATATTTCTCAATTATTTTATAACCAAATTCAATAAATTTTTTTTTAAATGAATTCTATAAACACTTAAAATTCATTTAAAATTTTCTTCAACATGATTAGAAAACTATAAAGAAACCTTCTAAATGCAATTTTTTAATAACTGCCAATTTTTCTAAAAAATTTTTTTAAATAAATTACTAAACAAATAAGAATTCAAATATATAAATTTTTTATTAAATAATTAAAATAGTTTACTATTTTTTAATTTTATCTATTGTATATAATTTTGTAGTTAAATAGTTAAAATAAGTTTGGTCTGTTAGTATAAAAGAAGTTTATTAATTTACATAATTAAATCAGCAGTTCAAGTATGTTACACTTATTTGTTATATGATTACTTCTTTAATATAAAATTGTTTATGAATATCTACATACCTAAAATTAATATTTGAGATTATAAAACATATATATTTTGATTAATAATTAGTTTATTCATGAAATTGATTAAAAAAATTAACAAATTACAAAAATTTATCTGTTGAATAATAATTCTCAAAATACAGTAGTTGTTCATAATAACATAATATATTAAAATATAAATTATTTTTAATATATATGCTTAAAATTTGATATTTTAACTCAAGTATGTAAACAATTATACTTAAATGATATTTCTCAAGAAATTTTATTAACTTTAATAATTTAGAAGCCACAAAACAACAAAACCACCCTTCATACAATTATAAATCCAAGCCTCCAAAATGCTGATGCTACAAACTGGTTTAAAAAAGAAATTATTAGTAGAGAACATAATATATAAAATATTAACAAACAAATATATATATGTTTGTAACTGCAATAACTCTTAAAGAAACAAACATAATGTTAAAAAAAAAAATACTAAAGTTATGAAGGCTGGTTAGAGAAAGAAACTAAAGTTATAAAGGCAGGTTAAAGAAAAAAAACTTACATTAAAATTAATAAACAAACTTAATAAAAGTTCTGAAAAAACAAAAGCAAAGGTTTTAAAAAACTTCAACCATCTTTTCTGAAAACTCTTATAAAAAAAATAAACTGTAGTTAATAACAAAGAAAATACTAAATTACAAAGATGAGTTAGAGGAAAAAAAACTGCAAAAAAGCCCTAAAAAAAACAAAGCAAAAATCTAGAAAATCTTTAATTGTCTTATCTGAAATGCTTATAAAAAATAATAGTTAATAATAAAGAAAGTGCTAAAGTTATGAAGGTGGATTAGAGGAGAAAATTACAAAAAATTTAAAAAGAAAATCAGTAAAAGCCTCAAAAAAGCAAAAGCAAAGTTCTAAAAAATTTGGTTTTCTCTAAAAATCTTTATAAAAAGGCAGTTCTTCATTTTTGTCTTGTATCAAAGTAAATTATTTTTTTCTATAAAACAAAAAAAAAAATCAAAAAGATAAAAATCTATATTAAAACTCAAAATTTTAATTATAAAAAGTAAAAAATATATTTACCATTTTGCTCTCTGCTTATCTTGCCAAATTGTTTTGCCTTCTGTATATTAATATTTTTAGAGACTTCAAGCTCAAATCTATAAAAGTTTTCTTGAGCTACACATATAATAAAGTAAAATTTATTAAAAAAAAAACCTATCCTCAATGCTATTCTGTATTTCTTGCTCACATACTCTTGCTCCTGATATATTCATACATAACACCCAAAGCAATAAAACATGTGCCAAATGCCTAACTGCTAAAGCTAAAAAGAATGCAGTAAAAAACATGTGCTAGATAATAATACTAATAATGAAGAGACCTTTGTTAAAATAATTTTATACATGAAATTAATAATTATATTACCAATATGATTGTTAACTTAGAACCCAGTAGTGTATTTCATCTTATCTTTTATATTAAACTTGAACTTGATAATATCAAAACAGGTATTAGAATAATTTCTAAATTGATAGTTGATGAAATCTAAGAAGATAATAAGTGTAAGTAAATTATTTATTAGTATTGATAAAAAAAAATAATAATAATAAAAATAATTAAATAAAATAAAGATATAATAAAATAATATAAACCTATGCTAAATATATATAATTTTAGAGCTAAGACTGCACCAAACCTTTTAGCTCACTATCAAAATGTTAAAAATGCCTACTTACTATGTTTTTAAAGTGATAAAATTAAGCAGAAATATAAGAATTCAAACTGTAAGAGAATAAACGTTTTAATTGTAATAGGAAGTTAACTATCTATATTAATATCCTAGCCAGAGAAGCAAAAGTAATACTTTATTATAATATTATATATAATAATCTTAATGATGTTATAGTTAGAGCTGCATTGGTTCTGAAAAAAACTGGTTCAGGACCGGAACCATTAACAGACCAGTCCAATGACTGGTCCTTGTAAATATAACTATAATATTTGTATCACCCAATCAAGTTTCTTGATCAGATATAATGTAAATCATATAATATTTGTTTATATCTAATAGTAAATAATTATGTCATTTTTGGTCAATAAAATCTTATATATTAAAGATTGATATAATAATTTAAGGACTGTTATAATACTGAAGGACTAGACTAGACTATAAATACTATAATAATAGTCTTCTAGGAACTAGACTAGACCAGACTAGACTGATACAATTCTAGTTAAGGTACTACCTAAAATAAAGTAAAAAATTTGGAAATAAGCCCTGTATACTTACTAACACACCTTTGCAGAGGGTTTGATATAACAAAAGTTACTTCTAAATAAATTTATTTCTGGTGATCATATTACACACAGCAATTTTATAAATCTGATAAGAATCACATTATTTCTGCATATAAGTTTTTTGAATACCAACCGAATCATGGTTGTAGCCTATGTTTTTAACTGGAAACTAATTATATAACAGCTCTTGGCTTCGCAATATTTATACTTAACCAAGTACAAAAAATAATAGAATTACATTGTGATGCTATATATAAAACAATTAAAAGGTGTTTTGAGTTATACAAACTTGTGGTAATATTAAAGGCTTAGGCTTTCCATTAGCCTATCTTATTTTAGACACAACAAAAGCCCCTAACTAAGAAAAGCAAAATGGATTAAGAACTGAAGCTCTTACAAGTTTTTTTTATACTGTTCATAATAAAGGTTTAAATCTAGCTTATTTTTACACCAATAAAGATTTTGCTGAAATAAATGCTGCAAAAAATTTATAGCCAGAAAGTGATATACAACTATGCCTGTGACTTGTTGAAAAAACACTTAAACAGAAGCTTAGAAGTTGTAAAAAAATTCATCATATAAACTATAAATATGAAGAAGTAGTAAATGTGTTTATCTTCATTGATCCTTCTTTTGTACCTGATTTACAGTAAATGGATGCTGAGTATTATGTTGCTTGTCTATTAAAACTATATAAACTATTATTAATCTTGTTAGAAAACACTTCAATATGCATCTCAAGATTCCTATTAATACTAATAGTCAGTTTTTAACTCCTACAGAAATAAGATTAGAAGCTATTAATGAAATATATAATTTTTGTATTGCAAATAATTTTATAATATTTTGGGTATACTTATAGTCTGCCTGGTATAAACCTTCAAGGTGGTGTCTTTGGACATATTCTGTTAAAAAAACAATATTATTATAAAAAACAAATATAATGATTGAAGCCTACTGAAAAGTTTTAAAGCGCTGTTATCTTTACTAATTTAATTATCTATAACTTGATTACCTTTTTTGAATTATATGCTCATGCATTTTACCTAATCAAGTTAATAGATTTTAACAAGTGGTACTTGGAAGAATAGCACCAAAATGGCTCAATGAATTTAAAATAAAATAGAATAATCATTTTACCAAACCAATTAACAATAGTGAAAAATGTTATTTTATTGATTTGTCACACTGAATTTGTGCTATTCTTTATATATTCATAGTTGTTTTCTTATTTGTAAATATTTGATCTCTGAAGCTTTAAAAAAGCAAATGATTCTTCACAACCTATTTGATTAATTTATTCAAATTTTAAGATGCAAACAGATTATCCTTTTCTAATCTGGAATAGAAGCGAACCACAAGATGTACCAGAAAATTTACAAAATTTAGAGTTACACAATCAGATAAGTATATTTGAACAAAATACAAGTAATAAAGACAATTATGATAGACTTGAAAAGGTTAAAAAGAAGATTTTAAAACTGCAATATTTAACCAATCATATTAATGAAGAATAGGCAGCAAATAATATACAGTGTATAGAAGCTATTTTTAATAATCTAGGTTGTGTCTATACTATTCTTAAAAATATTAAAAAAATAAAAAATAAAAGATTATATGATACAACTTGGTGTGAATCGAAGCCTTGAACTTTATATTTATAAATCTAAATATAAAGATTTAAATTAATATATTAAAATTATAGGATCTGTAAGCAAAATTACTTTATTTTTTGATTCACTGTACAATGGTCGAGTTATTTATTATTAGGTTTTTTTTTTTTGTATTTTTGCTTTTATTTTTATTTTCTATAGAGTTTATAAATTTGTTATTAAAAAATATTGCATATTAAGTAAAATGCATATTAAGAAATGTATACTTTTAAGTTTTTTGGCTTGAATAGAAATGTATTTAGCAATTGTTTAGTAATATACAATATGTACAAATATAAAATATTATATGTGGTTATGGGTTTGGAAACTATATAAAAGGAAAATTGATCTTCTGGTCTGTGAAGTGAAAGTATCATTAATTGCTATATTGATTTAAAAGTTAGCTATCACATATATTTGAGTATTAAACAAAAGTTTGATTTTGCTAAACACTATGTAGAATGATTATAAAAATATTAATTTAATAGTTTGTATAATACAGTAGAGTGATATATTATTGTAAACACTTTTTAAAAACTTGCACAAAGCTAAATATTTAAGATATTTAGCTAAAAACTAAATTATAAATTCTTTGAATCTATATCTTTAAAATAAAAAAAAAAGGTTAAAAAATTTTATGCAACAGTTTTTAAAATAATTAAATTTAAATAAATTTTAAGATTTTTATATAGTTAAAATTTACTATATTTTAAAAATAATAAAAATTATCAAATATAGTAATATATAAGTATAATTTTTTATAAAGTAAACTAGCAATTTTTTTTAAATAAATTTATTAAACATAATAGATTATATATATTTTAAAAGGCTTATAATTTTTTAAATTTTTTTTAATAAATTTTTATATATAGTAATAAAATTACTAT
>CAJVPU010002796.1:0-10030 GCA_910591775.1 Dentiscutata heterogama | reverse complement strand
GTGTATATAGTTTAGAATATCAAATTACTAAAGTATGAATAATTAAATACGTATATAGTCCTTGTTCATAGTAGTATTGTGGCATTAGAGTATAACCATGCGCACACAAGCATTCCAACTAGAACAACTGGTAATGGAATTTGTATACTCATGGCCATTTTTGCAACGTCTTTTTTACTCATGGGACCATTATTTCCGGTTCTAAATAACGGGAATGCTGACGTTGATGATGATCGAGATGCTGCAGAAGTTGGCGCACTACTTGATCTACTCGATGGTGTAGTTGCTACGTTTTCAAGCATTAATGGTTTTAAATCCATGCTACTTCTCTTACTGTTATGTGGCATATGCGTATCAATTTCTTTCGCCAGTCTTCCTGATGTTTCTTCTCGAAGAATTGTATAATGATTTCCAGGAATCGGTCGGTGAAATGTAATGTTGCCTTGATAACGTTCCCATCCGAAATTCGGCTCATTAAATAATGGATGATCAAGTAATAAATTACTCGTTTTTCCGGCAAAGTCTTTTGCTCTCCAATAATGAATTGGGAATGGTTGAATTGAGTCCATGGTAGTAATATCTGCTGTATGACTATACATTGATGCTATTAATATACCAACTTTTCTTTTGAAAGCTTCGGTTTCTACTGGATCACTAAATTCTTGACGATGCATCCATTGGCTATCAACATCTGTGAGGAGTTGTTCAATATCTGACTCCCAGATTTTATGTGGTTCATTGTATGCACTAAGTGGTGGACGAACACGATTCATTAGTGGTGATGGTGCATCAATAAGATATAATCCTCCGACTTTGGATCCGGATTTTTGTAATATTCTAGCCATTTCCCATGCGATAAGACCACCATAAGAATATCCACATAAGAAATAAGGACCTGATGATTGTTCATCTTGAATAGCCTTAACGTATCTCTCGGCCATTGATGGAATGTCACTTTCAACATCGTTAGGAGCCTGAATACCGTATACAGGACGAGTGATTCCAAGATGACGAGATAAATGAACATAGCTAGCAACATTTCCTAAAAGTGGATGAACGCAGTAAAGAGTTGGATTATGTTTATTTATTATGGCACGTGGAGCCAAGGGTATCAAACGCGGTGCCTCCTTTGGAGCCTTGTTTGAAAGTTCATGTGATTGTGAAATTTTCTCAGACGGGTTATTTTCTGAAAGTTGTTTATGAACATGGTTTGCCAGATCATTAATAGTGTGAATGTCATATAATAATGTTGGAGCTATCTCAATACCAAAAATTTGACTCATTGAAGCAGTTAACTGCACAGCAGCAAGCGAATCAAATCCATAATCGGTAATGAGATTAGCATTGAAATCAAGTTGATCCAATGGAATCTTTGCTGCAACTTTAGATACGGCATGAACTTGACTCGCAATTTTACTTTGAATCTGTTTAAGAGGCATTACTTCATTTGCATTCTCACACAAAACAACCTTTTCCTTTTCATTTAGTCGCTGATGAATATAAATTGCCAAATCAGAAATTGTATAATGATCCACAATAAGAGCAGGTGCAAGTTCTAGACCAAATTCGTCTTTGAGACAAGCAGTTAATTGAACGGCTCCAAGAGAATCAAACCCATAAACAGTTATAAGATTGGCTTTCATATCAATTTCATTAATCGGTAATTTCGATGCCAATTTGGAAACTTGATGAACATGAACGGCAATCTTTTTTTCGATTTGTGAAACATCCATAACCTTTTTTGGATCCTCGACACGACTCGAACGTTTCGAACTCAGTCCTTCAAAATCCGGTTCAACAACAATTTCACCCGCGCTTAGTAAAATCCTTTTATCTAAATGACCAGATAATAACATATCTTTTGCTTTTGACCGTTGAAGTTTACCACTTGTTGTCTTTGGAATGCTATGTTGCTTGAGAATAACGATTCGTTGAGGTGAAAGTCCATGTTTTCCAGGAACAGTTCGAGCAATTTCGTCAATAATAAACTGTAAGAATTCCGATCTAGTATCTTTTTTATTGCGAATTTCTACGAGGATTATAAGCGAATCTGTACCAGTTTCAGTATCAGAATGGTGAAGTGCTGCAACACATCCCGGTCTGATTTCATCATGACATTCTTGAACAGAAACTTCAATATCTTGTGGATAATGATTCTTGCCATTAATTATAATAACGTCTTTTTCCTATGTAATATTAATAAAATAACATTTAAGATAAATATTATACAATCGCATGACTGAAGTTTGGAACTGACTTAATTTTTCAAATGTTAATCTGTTTTAACATATGAAAAATAACCGATTCCAAACTTTATACATGATAAACACAATGATAGTTACTCGTCCAGTTATGAAAAGTTCTCCATTATACAGGAATCCAAGGTCACCTGTTCTTAGGAAACTTCCGTTGTCAGTTATCCAATTGCCGTGGTCACTATTATTCAATTTTGCTCTAAATATGTCTTCAGATATTTCTTCTTTTCCATAATAACCTTTACCAACACTTGGACTAGAAACCCAGACTTCTCCTACAATGCAAGGTGAACAGAGTTGTCTAGTTTCTCGATCCACAACTCTAACTTCGACCTGCATTATCGGACTAGGTACGCCAGTTGAAACTATATTATTTGGATGTTCGGACTTTGACCTAACAATCACATGACCTTGTCGCAAAATTTGCGGATCAATATCAAGTACGGTAGGAACGTCATAAAGATTTTGGAAGCCAACCGAATAAGCACAATGTTCGGCTAAACCGTATAAGCATTTAAACATTGAAAGTTTAAATCCAGCCGGACCAAACTTCTTAGCGAATGACCGAAGCGTTGACCAACGAACTGGTTCTGCACCATTGAATGCGCCCCGAAGAGAACTTAGATTTAGCGAAGCGACCGATTTTTCGTCACATTTTCGTGTTGCTAATTCGTATGCAAAGTTTGGTGCCGCAGTATAAGTGGCGTTATATTTGGTAATCTGTGTTAATAGATTAACGTTAATTAATCAATTACTGTATATGTCAATGTGTCAAAATGTGAATGTGTTGATAAAATTACCATTTGAAGCCAACATTCGGGTTTTTGCAAGAACGTTAAAGGTGACATAACACATGATTGACAAGCTCCTCGAACAGTATTGAGGAATCCACCAATAAGTCCAAGATCGTGAAATTGAGGTACCCAAAAAGCGATCATAGAGTCTTCATTCAAACCAATCTCATGTTGCATAAGGTCCACGTTATGAAGTAAATTCTTATGGGTGAGCATGACACCTTTTGGATCACCAGTACTACCAGACGAAAATTGAATTACTGCAACGTTTTCACAATCAACTTCTTCAATCAATTTCTCATCAAAAAGATCTTTTGAACTTGTGACCTTTTCCCCTTCAACCCATACCAGTCCTTCTGGCCAATCTATTTTATTGGCCATTCCGAAAAAGCTTTTTGCTGCATAGAGTCTCGTGTAGAGCATATAATTCTTGTCACTAAATACTATTTTTGCGTTGGTGGTTTTAGAAAGATATTTAAATCTTGCTATATCTTTATCGGCAGTTGCAAGGTTCGGCGGAGCTATAGGCACGGCCACTATACCAGCCAACATGCATCCAAAAAGAATCGGAAGGAATTTTAGACCAGGTGCATAACAAAGTAAAATAGGATCCCCAATTTTAAGATTGGCTGTGTGACGAAGGTAATACGCGACAGCACGAGCTTGACGATATAATTCAGAGAAAGTGATTTTAGCCTCCTCTCGAACGTTAACATCAACCCAACTGAACGCAACCTTATCAGGGAATCGCTTCGCGGAGAGGCGTAACACGGTTCCCCAATTTGCAGTAGAAACAGGTTTGACATCAAATTTTGGACGGATTGGTAAATGGAGAATTTCTTGTGAATTGGTCATTGGATTAAAGAATCGATTAACAAGATCTTTACTGTAAGAAATGCAATTTTCCGTAAGTTCAAAGTCAAGCCAGCCACCAACATAGTAAGTTCCATCTTGGCCTTGCATGTTCTCTACTTTGCTGTAGAAACCTCTAGCCATGCTAAGCGATGAGACTATAATAAAGAAAAAATATTATTAGTCACGTGATGCGGAATTTATATATAAAAATATATTTTTTTTTACCGTGCGGAAAGAAGTCCCAACGTTGATTATAATGAATCTCTTTTAGCTTGCCGCCCATCTTTAATAAGTCTTCTTTAAAGATTTCAGTAACTTGTTCTTGGTCAATCTCCTTGCTACCATAAGCATAAAATAAATAAGTATCTACACCTTCGTAGGCGCAATAATATGCAGTAACATGTCCAACAAATTCTTTGGAGCTGCAATGTTTAGGAATTGTAGTCATTCCAACTTTTGTAGATAAACCTTCCACAGTTGCAATTATTGTATAATAATCAAATGTAATTATTTGAGAAAAAAGATGTGTTTCAAGAGGTGAGGGATCAAGAAATTGAACGGTTTGTCGAGGATTAGTGGCAATTATGATCTGATCGAATGCAAGTGTCTGAGAGAAATTTGAACTAGTATTTCGGACGGTGACTAGAATCGGGCCAAGGTTTTGGCTTTTGAGAGAACGGTCAATATATATTACTTCATTTTCACATATAACATTAAGACCCTACACAAGCCAATACATAAAGGGTAGTTAGTCACGTGAATGCATAGAATAAAATCATACAGGAAATACAATACATGTGTAAATTTAAAAAAGTACCTTAGACATTTTAATCCAGAAATCTTGAAATCCATTTTTGAAACGCCAAATAGTATTTTCCGAATTTTGAATAAATTTTAAGAAGTATGCAGCCGGTATATCATCTTGTATATAACCATATCCAGCAGAGGTATATGCCAAAGCCCAAGCATCTTTCAGATACTCCAATTTTCGATCTTTTAAATATTGAGAAATGGGAGCATATAAATGATTTTCACTTAGATCGCCATGACCAGGCAAGGTAACTTTTTCAAAAAGCTTTTTTTCCTCTAAATAATGAGACATATTTTTTGAAAAAGAATCGGAAATAACTCCAATATGGCAAACATTTTCAATCATAAAATTATTCTTATCAATGTCCAAAGCACCACAATAAAATTTTTCGAGAGGACAATCAAGTTCAGCCGCGATAGATTTGACTAGTGAATAATTGTGACCCACCATTAAAGCACCAACATCATAACCACGATCATTGTGATAAAAAGTAGAACTTTTTCCGGCTATATGGGGAGCGGATTCCAGTAATGTGACATTTGAGTAGCCCTCTTTACGTAAAAAGTGAGCAATTGAAATACCCGCCGGACCAGCCCCAATTATGCCTATACGAGAGGATCGAGAAATTGGTGACTGAGATGAAGTTACTTTAATCGTCGACATCTTCGCGTATTATAATTTTAGAGTATTTTTGTATGAAGGAAATTTTTTGTCGAAAAACGTAAAAGAGAATGAAGTTTTGCGTAAAAAGGGAAGGAGGTATAAAAAAAGAGAAAGGAGTTCCTTATTTTTCTGCGGCGTCAAAAATTAAGAGCTATCAAAGTCTCTCGATTTATTTTTTGAGGTGACAGTTGACAGATCAAACAAGAATGTTTATTGTCGTAAAAAGTCTTGCAAAAAAACAGACTCCTTTTATCGATTTTCTTCATTAAGTAATAGGTAAGAGAGAGAGAATTGTTTTTTTTTTCCAAAATATAATGGCAATCAATTTTTTTATATGATTTACATAAAAAAAAAAAAATTATACTGCAATTTGCTCTTCACAGCGCATAATAAGTATTTTTGAGCGTTACGAACAATTATTATTATCTATCAGCTATTACAATCCAGATAAGCAATGTAAGTCATCTTGAAGTACATATTATTTCCTTTTAATTGTGTTTTATTTATTAATATATTGTCTTTTTCATATTGTCTTTTCAAATCAGGAAATTTTTTGCATATGTGTAACTATCAGGAATAATCTAAACGGGTAAATGTGTCGATCATTTGAGAGACCCAACTTATTATTGGTAATGTTAATGAATGTTATGCGCGTTTGCTTTAAATAAAGTACGTGCCCAAAAGTATATTAAGAAACTTTATAAAAGTCATAACTATTAACATTCGTTAATTTATTATATAATTAGCATTAGATAAAGAAAATATATAATGATAAAGTTAACAATATGATAATGCTCTCGATTACAATAAGAAATAATACATCATCTTAATACGTATGAAAACGTGCCTACACTACGCCGATATGATATAACCACTATAACCACATTAACCGTTTTTGGGTTCATTTCAATATAAATAAGCATAAATGCCTCCGATAAACTATTTGTGCACACCAAGTCGTATTGTGTTAGATATGGATAAAGGCTAACCGAATTATGATAAAAAACATTCTTATTTGTGATATACAACAAGTATGCATGTGTACGTACGTATCTATCATATATAGCTTTATGAAAAAGAATCCATCGAAAGAATTATGCTCTACACCTGGACACATTAAAAATGTTATCGACTATGAAAGCAATACTTAGACCAATCAATTACAATAGCCCATATTTATTATGCTGTAAGACGAAACGTAAACAAAACCTAATAAGGATGTTGTAAAGAATAATATTAATTTTTTTATTTGAACAATGCTCAACTACCCTATATAACGGAATCTTGAAAACAATGCTATTGAAAATAACTTTTTTTACCGCATTCATTATCGAGTATGTACGTACGTCATATGTACAGGGCATTCAAAGGGGCCAAGTCATAGTTGGTCATTTGCTCACATGCAAAAGTTTGTCGATCGGGAATTTGTAATCTATTTTGGTCAGAATTTTCTAGTTTTCCTAATTTGTCTTTTAATAATATAAATAATATATACACGCATATATATACTGTTAATATTCTAACCTGATCAATCGTCGATCGATCATGGGCTGTTTATTGATAACCAATTCCCCGGTTTGTCCAAAAACTCTATTCGGCAGGGTAAGATATACAAATTTACTTCCTATTTATCCTTATCATGCAAACATTTAACGTTAAGGAAACTTTTAAACTATATCGACAATACCTACCGTGTAACATATACATACAACCCTTAAAGCATAAATAAAAATCTACTCTAAGTGCTGCCAAAAGAAAACCAAGCTTCTACTCAACTCCTTGAAAATCTGATCAGTGAAACATATGGTACATAATTTCAGATCAATTTTTTCAGATAAGAGTCGATAATGAATTTACAAACTCGAAATCGGTTTTCCATTGGCAAAGCATAATACATATAGTGAATCTTCTTAAATGGACTATCTCTAAGCGTATATTTTTAAATGCATGCTTACAAAGAATGACCTCCATAAACGTCAAAAAAATATTTCGAAAATTTTTCGTATCACTTCGAATAACAAGTTCGAACTTCAAAGTGATGTTAGCAAAGATTGTCGAAAGCCAAACAAGCACGAATTAAGAAAATTAAGGGATGAAAAACATCATAGTAGTAAATAAAAAGGAAGGTTGGTGTTGGGATCGTTCAATTGATGGGAAATTTAGCAAGAAAATGAAAGTTTCTTTGTAAATAGATAGCTATTACCCCCCCCGAAAGATATAAAATCATTGACGTTTAAACAAATAAAATGTGTAACAAAACTACCAATATCAAAGCAACGCAAATAAATTTGACCGTTAGTGAGCAACTTCGTGTAACAAGTTTGTATTTATTACTTACCATAGCTATCGTTCAATGATGAGTCTATCACCTACCATCAGGTTGGCAATAGAGCTCAATGGAACCAAATGGAGTTGTAAATGGAGCAATTGATCTTTGAATGGAATCAATGGATACTAGTTTTTTGAGTCCATTCATGTAACCATCGAGCTCCGTCGAGCCACATTACCGACCCTGACTAGCTTAGGTAGTTAAACAATAAAACATTACCAATTTGCATTGTTTATATTATAAATTAAAGTTTTAAGGAGCTCTGTACCAACGTTGTGAAATCATATAAAAGAAGATCTAGTCGAACATAGAAACATTGCTCAATTTAAACACTTACCCGGCTAAATCGCCATAGTCTCGCCTCTGACGGGAAGCCTAAAGAATCACAATTATGAGTTTAGAGTCGTGTGCTAATACAGTCCGGGAATATACCATATTTGGCTATTGCAGATCGCACCTTATTTAGTAATGATCATCTGTCGGATTTCTTTCCCCAATCGTTAGAATACAATCCGACCTCTCTAAGTGCACTCTCTATAAGTGCACACCCTCTCTTAATGCACGCTCAAGTGCTAGCCCAAATATATACTTGGCTTCTGTAAATGCACTTTTATTATTCTCTAAATGCACATTATTAAAGTGTTGTCTGGTATAACTGGGCCACAAATCTCTGGATCTTATTAGTAATGCACACTATATTTCTATATAATCCTGAGCTCATAATTTTCTTTCTATAAGCGCGCACTATCGATTTTTTTAGTCCCGGGAGATTCACTTAGGGAAGTCTGACTGTGTAAGGTATGTTGTTTAGATCACAAGATTAAAGCAGAAATGTTATAACATATACACTGAGATTTGTTATGCTATTAATTTCTGACTTAATTTACTCTTATTCCAATATTCCAGTATTCGACGAAGTGTGTTTCAACAATGATGGAATAGAAAAATGGCAATGGGTTGAATTTGGTGAAAATTAGTTTTGTGAAGTGTGTTGCCCTGCTTACGGGTAATAATTCGGGTTCTTTTTTTCTATCGGTGCAGTTATTATTTAATTGTACTAATAGTGAAGACAAAATAGGTCAAAATAAATAGATTTATGTACAAATATTTAGTTTAGAAAATTTATTTTTTTTTAAAATAAAATTTTATTTCAAAATTTTGCTATATATTACAAAAATAAAATGTATTGACTAATAAATTACATAATTATGATTGAATATTTTTAATATAAAAAAAAATATAATATAAGTTCATTCTTGCTGAATCGTCTCTGAATCTTCTAAAATATCTTCATAATCAACCTCATTATCCTCATTATCAACCTCATTATCCGAACTAAGCAGAGATTTAATTTCTTGCAGTATTTCAAATAATTCACTCTTTCTTTTTGATTTTAATCCACAATATTTTTTTTGAATATTTTCACCAAGTTATTCAAGAAAGGTTTCAATTTTCACTAAAATTTCAGGTATAGTCAAATTTTCTTCAGCTACTTGGGCCCCAGCTTCCTTTTTCATGATCGGTATTAGCTTAAGTAAAAAAGAATCATTTTTATTAATAAATGTTTCAATAATAAATTTTCGTCAAGCATTTTTTGCAAAATGAGTAAAATTTTTTAAATTCTCATCCAATTCGCAATCTCCGCCTAGGTTATGACAAGGTTTCAAGTTTACTGGATCTACACACTCAAAATTTCGTAGGAGCGTTCGAAATCTTTGACATTCCGTGGTCGATTCTGGCCGAGTTCTTGGTCCTGATGGTTGATAATCATTATATCTAATAACTTGAAATAAGTTATTCCTAAACTAAAATAGTTGTTAGTACAATTGTGATTATAATTAATTGATCAAAAATAAATATTGATTAATATAAATTTTACTTCAAAAAAATTTTTGCAATTACGTGCTGCGATTTTCTAATAATGATGTTGTGGAATAGGAGGTATTAATGATTTTAAGGCCTTATTCACCTCCTTTATAATTGCATCAAGCTCTTGATACTGTTTGTAAATACCCGATCGAGAGACCATGCAATTTTTTTCAACAATATCACGTATTTCAGGATAAAGTTGCATTAATTGAACTTCATTAGCAACTTCAATTAGCTAATAGATGGAGTAACATTTTGCAGACCAGATGAAAGAAAACGCTCTTTTCACAGCCCTTTTTAAAAATGGATTGTTAGTTCTTACCACTTTTCGATAATTAATTATTAACTAGAGGTAAACAAATATCTTACAGTATTATAGTATTATTATAAAAAAAATTAATATTATAGTAGTTTTTATAAAAATTACATTGAATAATACTGTAATAAATAACAT
>CAJVPU010002795.1:0-10030 GCA_910591775.1 Dentiscutata heterogama | reverse complement strand
TTTTTTTTTTAATATTAAGGTGACCACTTAGGCCATTGGCACGAGCTTTATTCAGGTAGTTATGATATTATATCCATTTCATAAGGATACAACTAGCCACACATGCACCTTTTGGGTGCCTAATTTAAATAGTCCACCTGGGTTTTACACTAGCCACCATACCTGCAATCTAACTAGGAGATTACCTATTTAAGCTCTCTGGTTATTTCTGACAAGAGTACAACTAGCTATACATGCAACTTTTGGTTGCCTATTTAAGTAGTCTGCCCTAGGTTCCATACTAGCTACTGTACCTATAACCTAACTAGGGAATTACTCATTTAAATCCTCTGGCTACCACTTTTGTAACATGCCCTACTCTAATACTCATACAAGATTAGCAATTGCCATAGATGACTCTAAGACTTTAGTCAAACCATATTGGGGCATTTATCCTTGTAGTAAACCTAACAAAATAGTACATATCTCACCTATGTATTCATCTACATGTTTTAGTAACTTTTACCTAACTAGTACCTGTTGTGCTACTGCCATTGGGTTCTTATCTTTTCGAATACTGCCATAACCCAATCCGTATCTCAAGCCACAACCTTCCTAATTAGAATCCCATTACATATTCCTTGCCCTTGTGAGATTCACAACAACCCTGGTACCCATATTCCAACTTCCTTTTTCCCTGAATTTTTTACTATCCCTCTCTTATTTCCAGCCGGCAACTCGGAAGGGTTGGTCTGCCCAGGCTTTAGATGCCTCACAATTACCCTCTCCTTGGTATATGCTTCTGGAGCACAAGTCTTTTTCCTCTGGTTGGCGGTCCGCAGTTCAGCTAGTATATCTCTCTACTTAAGAATCTGGTCGTTTAGATCTCTGGTCTCAGTCCTCAGTTCCAAATTTGGCCTTCTTGTAGCACTATCAAAGATCACTGCCACTCTACACTTGGGACTTGCCAAATGGGTTTTCAGTAATTCCAGTTTCCTGGATTTATTGTGCTGAAGCTCCCATTTGAAATGGTGTAACTAAGATTATAGATATCTGGATCTAACCGATAATTTTAACATTAACTGATACAGATCTAGTTTTTTCAAAATCATCATTTGTGGAATTCAAACTCTAGACCTGCCGTCTAAGAGTGCAACAACTCCACTACTTCACTAAGTTACCACACCTCTAATTTAGATACATATTTAGAATTTAGCATAGTACCTTACTATAGTATCTTACTATAGTATCTTGGTATAGTATCTTATTATAGTATTTTAGTATAGTACCTTAGTATAATACTTTACTATAGTACCTTAGTATAGTATATACTTTAGTATAGTATCTTGACATGTTTTACCAATATAACAGTAGTATTTTCTTAATAATTCTAAAGCTATATAAACCCTGCCTTTTTCTCTAAGACAGGTTAGGTTCTGTCTTCTATTTTCTTATCTTTATATCTAATAAACTAATATTTCTCTTTAGCTATATATCTACTATATTGTATATACTCTTGACTCTTTACCTACTATGTTGTAAAGGCTCTTTCTAGTATATTTTTATCTTGTTTTTGTCTTGTATTTGTCTTCTTTCTTGGATATTTCTTTTTGTTTTATCTTTTGTCTTTTGGCATAGTTTTGTTTTTTGTTTTATTTATCTATATATATTTCTTACTTTTTGTATATTAAGTTAAGTGATATAGTTAACACCTCAAGGGTTTCTATGTTACAGTTTTGGCAACAACAACAGGACCTGTAATTCTCTGTATTGTTTAAAACTTTTATTTAAACTAAACTATTAATGGTTTATTTTTAAATCTTGTTAAATTGTATTTTGTAATTTTAAAAACCAAATCTTTAAATACCCAAATCTTAGTTGCAACTTTATTTTCTTTTTTCTTTACTAGCTAGCTTCTTTTTTTTTCTTCTTTTCTTTTCTCTTTTCTTTTTTTCTTCTTTATTTATTTATTTATTTCTTCTTTCTTCTTTCTTGCTTTTTTTCTTAGTTTTTCTTTTTCTTTCTTATTATTTGTTAATTTTTCTTCTTTGTGCAATTTCTTTTGCACCAATCATTTTATAATTACACAAAGCATATTTGTACTACCTTAAAACAAATTATTTTATTTTTTCTTACCGTAGCTTCTATAATAACTAGTGGACTACAAAATTCATATTTTTAAGTAATATTACACAAATACAAATTTTTATCAAATTTGTATTTTTTTTTTTTATCTGTTTATTTTATAAATTTTTTTTTTTTAATATTTAAGATGAGATTTTGCTCTTATCTTTATTAAACTTAATGAAAACTTTTTACATGATTAAAAAGAGTTTTATATTTTAAGCCTAGTGCTAAGAATAAGAACTCAGATATATAATTAAAGAAACTTAGTAACTGATTTAAAGACTTATCTGCAGTCTAAACCTATTTATTTTATAAATTTATAATCTCTATTAGTTATTATTACTCTTTATTGATTAAATTTTTTTAAAAAAAATATATATTTCATTTTATTATTTTTTTTTTATAATTATTAAACTATAATATTAAGTGATAGCTATACTCATGAATAATACTTTAGCAAATATTAGCTTGATATTATACAAAATACTATATAATATAAAGTGATAGCTGAATTCGTGAATAATACTGTTGCAAGTATTAGCTTTATATTATAAGAAATTTGAAAAGCCATATATAGCTTACAACAGCCTAGTTATTAGTACTTGATACTTTGGTACTTTTATTTCTCTAGTTATATCTATAGATATTCATGGCTAATAATTCTTGTAAAGAGAAAATATATTAGTATTCTACTAGCAAATACAAAAGAGTTAGTAAATAAAATACCTCTTTGATCTACTGAATAAGCTCTATAGTATCTTTTTTTCTTTTTTTTTTTTTTTTTTTAAGAGAGGTCTTTCCTCTATTCCTTTATTTTAAAATATATAATTAAATACAACTCATACAAATTTATATATTTAACGAAAGGGAGTAGAAGTTAGGCCCAGGTTTACCCTCAACCTATTCTTAGCTAGAACGGTCAAAAACCTCTAGACTATATAATTAAGAAGTGGGAATGTGGAATTATTGTAAATAAATTTGTTAATCTATGCAATGAATTGTCTATCTGTTGAGCTAAGGAGAGTATTGGTTTTTAAAGGGGTAATAATAATTAAGGGGTTAGGGGTAGACTGTTGTATACAAGTTCAGCTTGGTTTTCATATTTCTTTATATATGCTTTTAGTGATGGTATAATATATTTGTGAGATTATGGTATTGTTTTGAAGAGTTAACCCTAATTTTGTGGGTGTTATTGAGCTGATGAACCCGATAGAAATTTGTTTTTCGATATGGATTGTGATAAAGTCTTGTATGAACTCGTGAGTTGTTGGTGTGTTTATCTTATTTGTTTGGCATACTTTAGTTATTGCTTTATGTATAATTTCATCAATTTTAATTGAATTGTGCAGGCATGTAAGCATGTGGACTGTATCTTCAAGTATTTGGAAGCATTTCGCACAGAAAGGATTGGGGTGTGTTGATGAGTTTCTGTGGTAAAGATGTAAGTAAGTTGGCAATTTGGAAGTTAGTAGTTTTGCTTTGAAAGTTTTTAAAGTTGATTTGGTAGAGCAGATATTTTGACTGAGTAGATTGTCCTGATAATTTAGATAGTTGAAGATTAGTTTCCAGTTAATATTTGGAAGTCTTTATATGATTGATTTGATTTGGTTTTGTTCATTCTATTGGATAGTAGCTTTTGCTTTTTGTATGATTTTAGGTATTTAATGGATTGAATATGTTGTGAGGATGCTGCTAATACATGATGTAAAATTGGAGTTCAATACTGGTTGTGTTGTGAGGTTAGTGTATAGTTGGAGATTTGGTGTTAAGATCTTGATTTTCTTTTCTGATAGGTTTGTGTTGATGATGTAGTCTTTAGCCAAGATAATTGCTCTTATTGTTGATATTATGTTGTTAAATAGGATTTTGCGAAGGTATTGTTGGTGATATGATGGTAAATTAAGTATGAATTGAATTTTTGATTGTAGCCATCTTTTGTCGATAGTAATATTTATTTTTGTTTGGAGAGGGAGAATAGTGTAAATTATTGCTAGTATTGTGAATATAGCATAGGTATAGGATAGAAAGGATTTGTTTGTAGTATGCCAGATTTGCTAGTTGTGTTGAAACTGAATTTGTAAGAAGTGAGTTTTTTGTTTGTTGGTTGAGTTTATCTTTTTTGATTTGGTTGTAATATATACTTGTATGTGCTTAAAAAAAGTAGAGTTAGTATATAGTGTTCAAATTTAGGTTTTGATATTATCAAATAGTTGTAGAAAGTGGTATGTGGTACAGTAATCTGTCGTTGGTAGGGAGGAAGGTGTATTGTGTATTTGAGGAGGAAGTGATATTAATAGCCATAGTAGGCAACTGAGTTGTCCATGAATTTGTTTCTTGCAGTTAACTTAGATATTGTATATTGATATTATTGGGGCTATAAAGAAGCAGAATTTGGTTTTAAGTGAGTAGTTTTTTTCCTGATATCCCAAACAGAGAACAAGTTGTTTTGGATTGAGTGGGTGTTGAGTGTAGTGTTTAATTCTTGCTGAGTTGTTTGTCATGCTAGTAATTTTGCTGAATTTTTTAAAATAGGTAATAATCTATCTATAGTTATGTGAGTTAATTGGTGTAAATATGAATGAGTTAGGGAAAATTAGTATAGTGGATGGGTTGGCAAGATTAGTTATCTTGTCAGTGATATTTTTGAACCAGCAAAAGATTTTTTCTCTAGGAATTTTTTGGATATTATAGTGGAATGAGTGCTAGTTGAGAGTGTGAGTAATGTAGTTGAGGAATTGTTCTATGCAGGTGATATTGTGTATATTTAATTTGTGTTTAATTGCAGCTGGTTGTTTAGTTAATATTAGGATTGAGTTAATTGAGATGCCTTTAAGTTGTTTTGGAATTGGCTATGGGTTGGTTGGGCATGCTAGTTGGATATTTAGATTGTGAAGTGTTATTATTAGTTGTGCGGTATTTGTTTTGTATTTGTTTGTGAGGAAGATTGGTTGTTCAGAGAAGATGGATTGATTTAAATTGGCTACATTTTGAAGTTGTTGTAGCCATATCTTGATACTTGAGTTATCGAAGTCTTGTGAATAGATGCTGTGATCTAAAGTTCTAATTTGTTGTTGTTGTTGGATGCTGTAAAGTGTATTTAGTATATATATTGCAGAGTAGTAGATTGTCAAATTGGGTGTAGATTGGGCAAGCTGTGCTTTTTGTTTTACTATATTGGTATAAAGTCTTGTAATTTTGAAGCAAGCATGTTTTGTTAAATGTGTACTTTGCATCTGATATGCAGCCCATGTTAGAATAACGTTGTTAATGATATAGATAGCTTGTTTATCTGTAATTCTTGCGTATTGGATTTTGTTAATATTGGTTGTAATTTCATTTATAATCAGAGTTTTAGCTACTTTTAGTAAGGGGTCTTGGGTGAGCCAAACTTCCAGGTGCTGGAAGATATCTTTTGGTTTGATATTAGAGATAGTCTGTCTATAGAATGTAATGGATACTTGTAGGTTGGGGTCATTGGATATTAATGTTAATTTGTGTAGGTTGACTTTGATATTTGTATAAGATAGAAAGAAGTTGACTGTCTCAAGTATGACTTGTAATTCAATTTTGTTTTTTGCAATCTATATGGTATTGTCCATATATGCTACTACTAAAGCATGTATTGATATAGTTCTGAAGGGAGTATTTGTATCTAGTAGATATTCTTGGTAGGTGGTGTCGATTCAGCTGATTAATGAATCATAGTATATTCTCCAGAGTATTGGAGAGAAGGTTTCTCCTTGGTTGATTCTGTCTTGTACTGTATAGAGTTTAGTCATTCAAATATCCATTATTACAGTGTTTTTTCTGCTATTTAGGAGATGGCTAAGAAGGTTAGTAATTTTTTTCAGGATGTGAATTCTTTGCAAGGTTTTTATAAGAAGAGAGATGTGAATAGTATCATATGCCTTGGACATATCTTGTGCAAGGACCCAATATTCTTTGTTGATGATATTTGCATGTTTAATAATATGAGTTACAGTTTGGATTAGTTGGAGGGTTGATATAAAAAAAAGGGCTAAATTGTTGTTTTTTGAGAGAATTTGGTGTTTAGTAAGTATTTGGTTTAGGCAGAGTGTTAGTATTTTTGTAAAAATTTTTCATGTATGTTCAATTAGTGTAATAGGATGTGTATAATTTAAATCATTATTGTAGTGTTGTTTTTTTGGAATAGCCCATATATTTGCTATTCCTTAGCTTTTTGGTATTTGTTCCAATTCCAGACATGCATTGAAGATTAGAAGTAATGATGAAATTGCAGTATAAGGTAAGTGTTTTAACATTTTATTGGATATGCCCAATAGCCTAGTTGCTTTTTGTGTTGGAGTAGCATTAATTGTAGTGGTTATTTCATTATGTGTTATCGGTAGAGTGAGATTATTGTAGATATGAGGTAAGATGTTGGAGAGAGGTTGTAGGTAGAGTGTCCATTCCTGTTTGAAGTTTGGATTAGACTTGGTCTAGTTGTTGAAGTAGTCTCTTATTGCTTGTTTTATTTCCTTTGAATCTGTGATTATTTTATCAGAGATAATTATTTTGTTATAGGAAATATTTGCTTTTCTACGCTTTAATATACTATTAATCATTCTTGAGGTATTTATTTCCATATCATTGTAGTGTCACGGAATATAGAAGTTTATTTTTTCTTTTTTTGCTGCTTTAGTCTTAATACTTCGGGCTTTCCATATTGTATTTTTTAGATTTTTTAGTGTTGTGAGGAATTGGGTATAGTTAGTCATCAAATCATCAAGTTGGCAGGGTGTTGTCTGTATTTCAGTTAGAGAATTTATCTTGTTGAGCGAGATATTGATCATTTGGGCTATGAAGATAGGTAAGTATAGAGGTTGAATTGAGCAGATATTGCAAAGTATATTGTTGATTGTTTTGAGTACTATATGAAGTTTGGTAGCTTTCGATAAAAATGCGGAAAAGGTTTTTCGTAACTTGAGAGTTGTTGATATTTCCTGATTAGCAATTGCCTTGATTGTGTTTAACTACTTGTTCCAATATTTGTTAAGTTGTTTTTGGTTGGTAGGGAGTAATGATATATTTAAGATCTTGAAATCATTTTCAATAACTTTTGAAAACTCTTGCCAGGAGTCTGAGTTTATTTGTTCATAGAGATAGATTTTTCTTTTCTTTTTTTTAGTTCGTGAGATTTTGAGGTTAAAGTTAGTTGTCCAAGTAGTCTGAATAATCATATAGTCACTATCAGTAATTTCTGTTGGGTCTAACAGTATGGGTGGCTGAAGTTAAGAATTATTTCTAGATTAACTCAAATGTTATTGATTTGACTGTGTAGGGGGCCATGTATCCAGGTGGGTTCTGCAACTGAGAAGAAATCAAGGAGACTTGAAGATGATAAGGATTGCAAAGTAGAAAATAGTTTGGAGGTTCTTTTGCAGCATTTCATATTGTTATTAAAGTTTCTGAGAGTGATAATATGCTAATTCTTGTATCTTGCTTCAAGAAGCCAGTTTGCAATTGTGTTTTGGGTTGAGGTTGACTGGTCTGAGTAGTTAGAGGTAGGTATAATTATATGAGTCGATGCTTGTTGCTAGATGGGAGGTGAAAGTTGATACATATTGCAGTGCCTGGAAATGTTTGTATATTGTAGATATAAGGTTGTAAAGCTTTGTGCAGTATAACTACAGTGCTGAGGCTTGCTTCGCGTTGTACTTTGTTTTTTGGAGAGAAGTTAGATATATATATATGCTAGTATGAGTTAATAAGGGATGCGGATGAGGAGTCCTTTAATTTTGTTTTGGTTAATGAGATAATCTGGTATTCATTTGCAGCGCAGAATTCAAGTAAGACTTGAAGTTTGAGTAAATCAATAAGTCCTTGTGCATTATGAGTAACTATGTTTAAGTATTTGTAGATATTGAGTTTAGTGATTAAAAGTGTGTCATTATTAAAATCAGAGGAAGGTGATAGTTGGTTAAAATATTGTGAGAAGAAGGAGTTATGTGGGCTTGCAGGTGTTGTCTGTGATGTGAATAAAGTGGAATGGTCCAGGATGGTAGGCAGTGAGCCAGTTTGATTGGTTTTATTCATTAAAGTAGAGAATAATTATCTAGGATGTCTCAATAGGGGTCCAGTAAGTTAGAAAGGTTGAAAAGATGAGGAGGTGTGCCTTGGAAATTAAAGTGGTTTCATAATTCTGTGATAGTACTTTCGATTTTTTCATGATTAGTAATAGAGATATGAATTGTGTGATAAAGATTAGTTTGCTCTAAGTAAGAGGTGATTTCAGAGAGTTGAGATGGAAGTGGTGGTTTGGCTAAGATATTTGAGGTTACGTAGATCTTGATCCATTCACTTAAGATTTGATAGAAAAAGTAGTGTTTTCTTAGAAGTCAACTAGTGCCTTGGGGCTTGTGATAGGTAAAGTTAAGTTAACTTCGGTGATTAGGTTAGCTTCACTGGAAAGTAGAAGTTTGTTTGTAGAATTGACTATCATATAAGAGAGTAGAAGAGGGATATTGAATTTGTATTTGTCTTGGATTTCTGCCACAAATTCTTTTGATTGGTGTGTATTAGAGATAGAGAAATTATAGGTTCTAGTTGTTTTAATAGAGTGTGGATCCTTTGGGAGTGATTTCTTTTGTACGAAGAAATCGTTAGGGATGCGTTGGAAGCTGTAGTGTTCTCTAAGAATGTTGACATATCTATGAAATTCTAATGCGTTAATAGAATTACAGGGAAATAGATGGCGAATTGCTGAGGTAAGGTTTTGGGGTGTTGATGGGAGTTATGGTTTTGCTTCGGGTAGGTTAAAGTAGTTTGGGAGTATTCTTTCTATGATATAGTATTTCATTAGTTTTGAATGGTATTCAGAGAGAAATGGTAGTTTGGCCTGCTCTGTAATTGAAAAAAGGTTTCTAATTTCGATGTGAAAGTCAGCCAGATCATCTGGGAGTAATTCATAAACTGTAAAGAAATAGCTATCAGGAAGTTTGTCAAAGGTAAAAATTTTTCGTAAAGCCAATACTGTAGCTTAGGTGAGTTTATAGTCTTTGATTGGTAACAGAAATGGGAGAATTTGTTGAATTGACAGTTCTATTTTAAGTGGGTCTGGTGGAAAGAAATAAGTAAGGTCGAGTGTGTTTCGTTAATCAAGCTACGAAGTTTTTCAAAGCTGAGTTGGCAGTTTATTTGTGCAAAGTTTAGACAATATGTAATAATTCGAGTGCAGTTGTGTGGACTGTTGGTAAGAAAGTCTGTGTTGCATATGAAGTCAATGGCTAGTTTGGCTTTGAGTTTAGCAAAGATTTGATTTCTGTTGAATTTGTTTATAAAGCAAACATTATGCAGTCTTTTATATTTCTCTATTACTATTTGTAGAAGTGAGTTGAATTCTTTCTGATATGGTGGTTGTGTTTCTTTATTTTTTGTGAAGAATCAAAAAAAGGCCGAGTCAAGGTACTCAAATTTTGTTTTAATTGCATTTAGTAGGTTATGTTGGGTTGAATTGGTTTGGATTTTGTATTGAAAAAAATTTAGAAGAAGCTCTGATAATGAGAAGGTATTGATAATAGTATCATTATTCCAGATTGCCATATCGAATTCCTGTGTATAGGTTTTTTCTAGTACAATAGTGACTGAATTACACTAGGTGAGTGAATGGTCATCTTTAATATGTTTCTTTTTAGATATATTGGAAGTGAGTATGCTGCTATATGATTTCTTTGGGAGGTGAAAGTGATTCAATAGTTGCATTGAATTGGGTGTCCATCTGGTTGTCTAACTTTTTGTTTGATTGGGTTTGTTGTATAAGCTCAATAGTGTTGATTGTTGTAGATCTGAGTTCTAGAGGTTATCTTGGTTGAGGTCCAGAAATGGATCGTGTCTGTTGTGATGATCAATTACTATGGTTACAGTTTGGGATCTTAGGTTGTATGTATTATTTCCTATGCTTGTT
>CAJVPU010002794.1:0-10037 GCA_910591775.1 Dentiscutata heterogama | reverse complement strand
TTATGGCAGTTTGCAAAAAGGTGTGACCCTGTGATTTCGTGATGATGATGGCAGAAAAATTTCTAAAATTTTAATTCCCTATTGATCATAATTTTTGATCAATAATATTTATATGTTATTCAAAATCTTTAAAATTCTCTAAGAATCGAAAAAACTACTAGAATCAGCTGATTTTTCATGATTTTGCATGATATTATGATCTGCAGAGTTCACACTTTTTTGCAAACTGCTATAATTCGATATCGTCCTCTCAATATAAGTGACAATAGAATTCTTTAAATTTTCACTACCGATAATTGTATTGCTTTACAAGAATAAATATATTAAGACTAACTAATCGATTAATCAACTAATTGACCAATTGACTAGTTAGTTAATCGATTAATCGGGTTAATTGATTAATCACATGTTCGTAAAAGTCAATCGATTAATCATTGGCTCGATTAACTAATCGATTAATCAATTTTTAATTTGGAACACTAGTAGGTTGTCAAAAATGGTGACTTATAAGAATAAGAACTAGCCAAATTTCTTTTCTTTGAGTAGGTATAGAAGTCTGGATAAAATATGCTACTATTTGAGTAGATTTGTTGTCTGCTGAGCTAAGCTACTCTAGATATAAGATGTGTTTGTTTTAAAGCTATTCTTTGAATGTACTATACTTTAGATTTTTAGAGAGAATAGATTCTAGTGATGTGTTACTGTCTTGGATTAATTGGGGCCATGCTCTGTCTGGGTTTATAGTTAGGCTAATATTGGTTTGTTGTAGTAATTATATTATTTTGAATATGGTAGTGTGCCTGTTAGGTCTATCTATAGTAAGCTAGGGGTGTTGAAAGATGCTATTAGTCAACCAAAGGTTGTTTTGAAGTTGTTGTAGCCTGATATGGGTAGTAGTACCAAGTGTAGAACTGTTGTTAATTCTGAGAAGCAAATTGTTAGTGTGGTGCTGGAGTTGTATATTCTAGATATTGTGGATATTGTAAATTTTATAGCAAAGCATTTGCTATTGAAGATAGACCGAGATAAATGAGCTTTGTGTTTGGCAATTGTAAGGTACTTGCCTAGGATCTGGGTATAGGTGGATTGGAGGATGATGATATTGTAAATTCTGTATTCTAGTATAGGAATTATAACTATGTTAATAACATAGGTTATCTGTTTGTTAGTAATCTTTTTCTGGTTAGCAGTGTAGACTAGATTTAGAGTTTCTTTTTTGATAAGCTTGATCTGTTTGGAGTGCTTGTTGTTAAATGTGAACTAATATCCTAGAAATTTGAAGAGCTAGCTAATAAAAATTATCTTTAAGTTTGTTTGTAAAAAGAAGATGTTAGCATTGGTTTGATTAGATATAAAGGTAGATTTGGATAGATTGACTTGAATATTTGCTATGTTGTAGAAAGATGATGCAGTTAGTATAATTTTTTCTAGGTTTTCTTTAGTTTGGGTGATCTAGACAGTATTATCTATATATGCAAGAACCAATATAGTATAGTGCAGCCTCTTAGTAGAGGGTGGGGTTAGGCTTGTCTGCTATGTAGTATACATTGTAGTTGTGTAGAAATTTTTGTAATTAATAGATCGTAGTAAATTTTCCAAAATAGTAGAGTGATAGTTTTCTCTTGGTCAATACTATTTTTTACAACATAGAGGTTTGTAAGACCTAAATTGGTATGACTCTGTTGGAGTAGTTAAAGAGAAGATTAGTGAGAATATTGATGAGAGGTTTAGGTATATCTATTCTGTGTAGTGATTTTCTAAAGAGGCTGAAGTTGACAGAGTCATAGGCCTTGCTCATGTTTTGTGATAGTATCCATAGCTGATTGGAGTTGCAGGCTGTATTTTCTATAATATTGTTGAGAATGTAAATTAGGATCAAAGTGGAATTGCCTGGAAGTACAACGTAGTTAAATAGAGATAAGATTAGATGATTAAATAGAATAATGTTCAACTAGTTGGTGAGGAGTTTAGTATATAACTTTTTAATGTGTTTGATTAGGCTAATGGGTCTTGTATTAGCTAGGTTTCTATCAAAAATTAGTTTCTTGAAAATAGGGTATAATCTGCCTTCTTTCCACTATTTAGGAACTGTTTGAGTAGTAAGACATCTATTAAGAAGTATGGTTATAGCTTGTAAGAAGGTTGGGTCTGTGTATTTTAACATCTTGTATCTTATTCTAGAGGACTTACAGGCTTTATTGTTGGGTAGTAGACTAAGAGTGGAGAGAACCTCTTTCTGAGTTATGGTAAAGAGTACTTCTTGATACTAGTTTTGTTGAATGTGGGATTGAAAGTTGTATTCTGTTTGCCATTTTGTATTGAATAGAGTCTTGTCAATTAGATGGGTGGCAGTCTAGTTATTGAAATGTTGCTAGATATATAATTTGATGATGGAGGGGTCTGTGATAATGTCTTGGTTTAATTTAATATTGTCAAACTTGATGGGTTCTTTGTGGTGATTTAAAATGCTATTAAGTATAGAAGTTGGATTAGTTTAGAGCTTGGTATGACTTTTAAAGATTGCTTCTGTAATTTGATAACATGTATGTCATATGTTTTCTAGGTTGCTTGAATGATATAGCTTTTTCTATTCAGTATTGGCTTTGGTTATTCAGTTAGTATTAGTTGTGAGAAGAGATATTTCTAAATTGTAGATAGTCTGTTAAGGTTTGCTATTAAACTATTTAAATGGACTGGGGTCTGTTGGTTGGTCTTGGCTTGGTGTTTTACAATTCCAATTATGTTCAAGCTTCTTGAGACTATGGTGGAGCTGGGTAGCTTTGGATAAGAATATGTGATAGAAGTTGCAAACTATAAACTTTTTGTTAAAAATATGTTGGAGTGCTACTATAATAAAACTGGTTTAGATTTTGTACCATGTAGTTTCCAAGAACTCTGCTGTTGTGAGTATGAGAGGTGTATTGTAATACTGCAAGTTTGTGTTGACTTGGTTTGCAAAGTCATCCTATTTTTCTAAATTCATTGCTTTGTATTCAAAAACTCTTCTTCAGGTATGGGTTTTGTGTTTTTATTATCCAGTAGTTGCATAAAGAAAAACCAGTATAAAATTAAGATTTTGTAGTTGTTTAGAGTACTGGTATTAGGGTTATTTATGTCATATTCTGTAAGGTATTAGAGGATTGGTTGGTATGCCCAGATAAAGTTGATTTCACTACTTAGATTGGCTCTGTGCTATGTGTATATAGACTTGTAAGAATGTGCAGCCAAGTTATATATGTTATTAAAAGTGAGGAATTGGAGGAGCTTGTATTTAATTGATTAAAAGTAAATATTATCAGTAGATGCATTAAAGTCTTCTAAAGTTATTAGGTGAATGTTAAGTACTTTGGCCTGCTATAGCCACTGGATTATAGTATTCTGTGTTTGTAGTCAGAGGTGTGTGTTATTACTAGAGAGGTAGAGAAAGATAATTCAAAACTTAAAGTCATGTTTGAAGAAGAGGTCAATGGCTATAGCATATCCAGATATTATACTGATATTGTAGATGTGTGGAGTAAGTATATTGTGGACTATAATTGCTGTTCTAGCTTTGAAGCTATCTGTATATAACCAGAAGTAGATGAAGTGTTGGGTTTTTAGATGCTTTTGAGGTATTGATTTGCTAAATAGTTTGGTTTCTATAATGCAGATTATGACTAGAGCTTGTTGTAAACAGTAGTGTTCTTATGTTTCTTTTTTGATGTTTGTGTTAAAGCCTTATATATTGTGCATACAGATTAAAAGAGTTAATAGGTATAGAGTAGATGTAGGTTAAGCAGTATTAGGATAAGAGGTATTAGGATTTTGTATATTGTATGTAGGGGAGTTAAAGAAAAAGAGTTAGTAGTGTGATATATTAAGAGTTTAGAGTGTGTCTATTTGGTCAGGACTGACCAATGAGAGAGTGTAGATAGTTGTAATAGGGGTTATTATAGTTGTAGTATCTGTAAGTTTGGTAGCAAATGGTTCTAATATAGCTATAGTTGTGTTAGTATCTGGAATAGGTATGAGCATTGGAGATGCCTTTTCTAGAGCTAAAGTAATGCTTGTAAATAATTGTATAGTGCTTGAAGTGTAGGGGTGCTCTGTAGATATGTTGTCAAATATGCTCTAGAAGAAGATGTGGAAGTTTTAGCAAGAATTCAGAAATTGTTTTGATAGTATAGTACTGTCTGAGTACTTTCATTGTGGGTGTAATATCGGGTTGGTTTTGAATTGGTAGAGAGACAATAACTTTATATTTGGCAAGGTTCTTGATGATTTCTTTGATATCACTAGAGATATTAGGGAGGTTTGAGTTGGTAGTTGATTGAGTAGTATTTTGTAGAAAAGCATTTTCGATTTGAATCTAGCTAGTAGGAAGTTGAGTGAAGTAGTAGTGACTACATAGTAATTTGGCAGTAGCTGAAAGCTGTTGTGGAGTAGTAATTAGCAGAGAGATGTTGAAACTTTCAAGAACTTCCTTTGCCATAGAGAGGAGAGGCTTGTCGGTGGGATTTACTTGTATAATTTCTGGTGGGAGAGGATATTGGATTTGATAATATGTGGAAGCTTGCTTGATAAATTCTTTTGCTTCTGTATCACTAGTAATAGGAAAAGTAAATTTTGTAATAGTTTTAATTTTGCTAATATCTTTGAGTAATAGGGGTTTAGTGACAAAGAAATCATTTAGTAGAAGTTTAAATATATAGTATTCTCTAAGCATAGTGATAATATCTGTAGGAGAAATTGTAGAGGTAGCTAGGCTGAATAGAAAGTATTTTCGGACTATAGGGTTGAGTTTTTAATAAGTTGAAAAAAGAGGCTTCTTAGAAGGTAGGAGTTTGAAGTAGGTGTTAGAGATTTTGGTTACTGTGTAAAAGTCTGCTAGTTTTCTTTTACATATAGCCAGGTGCTGCAAGGAGGATTAGTATAAGATTAGGAATAGCTGGTAGAGGCTAGCAGAAAGAGTGCTATAGTGTGAAGGTAGAGAGAAGTTTGGCAAAATAGGTCACTAGTAACTCAGAAAATTTGAAGATTCTTCTTAGAGCATTAACTATTACTCTTGTGTGTGATTGTTGTATAATTAAAAGTTTGAACAAGAGAATATTTTGAATTTCTGTGGAAATTTGGTCAAGCATGTCTGGGAGTAGAATTAATTTGTTTTCTAATGCATTACTAATTTGGATTTTAATTTCTTTGGAGGTCTGTTCAGCAGAGTTTTTTATCTATAAAAAGTCTCTGGCATACTAAATTACTCAGTATATTTGTCTTGGTGAAATACACGTAAAGTTGAGTTTAGAGATGTACTGTAAGATGAGCATCTTCTTGAGTATTGTATGAATAGTGTTATAGGTTGTGGTGTTAGTAAATGTAATTTTATTATTTTTTTTGTAGGCTGTGAGGGCTTTGTCAAAAAGGTTAGTATATTCTTTTTGGTGTGCAGGAGTAGTTTTGAGGTTGCATGTGAATATTGTAAAAAATCTGGTATCAAAGTGTACAAATTTTAAAAGGATTGCTTCTGGTAGTTTGAATTAAGTAGGAGTAGTAGCTAGCTTATATCAAGTGAGTATATATATATCTTTTGGAGTAGTAAATATAGTAGCGATAGTGTTATATGTCCAGATCTCTGTATTAAAGGGGGTGTTGAAGGGTATAGAGATTCTGCTATATATGATTGTAGCCTATTTTATATAGGAAACCTTGCACACACAAATTTATTTGACATGCTACGTGGCATTCTATTTTTTAAAATTTGTGCCAAGATGCTACCCTGGTATGCCACCACCTTGTACAACACAATTTTTATATGATTCTATTGCTTTTTTTTTTTTTTTTTGACAATCCTGCTTTTATTAATTAAAGAATATGTATAATATTATACAAAGGTTTTAAACTATTGCTCTCAACCCTTCTTTTTCTATAATAAAAACTATGATTCTATTGCTTTGTACTTGAAGCCAATAGTATTTATTATAATAATATATTAATTTTTTTATATAAGTATAGAAATAGTTAAGAACAAATAATATACTATATATATTTTGTTATTATTTAACCTGATATTTTATAAAAGTATTTGACTCTTATTAAATAAAAATATTTAACCTTTATTGTATAAAAGTATTGTATAAACTTATATATAATATAGTAAGTATATATTGTAAAGAACCAACATGAAGTTGGTTTCAACTTGAGATCAATTAGTATTTTTTTATAATTACTAATCATTGGCAGACTTTAAATATTAATTAACTTTATATTAGAACCAACTTTATATTGATCTTTTTTTTATTTTTTTTTATATATTAAGATGACCACTTAGAACATTGGTGTAAGCTTTATTCAGGTAGTTATAATATTACATTTGTTTTACGAAGATACAACTAGCCACATGTGTACCTTTAGGGTACCTAATTTAAGTAGTCCGCCTGGGTTCTACACTAGCCACCATACCTGCAATCTAACTAGGAAATTGCCTATTTAAGCTTTTTAGTTATTTCTAACAAGAGTACGACTAGCTATTCATGCAACTTTTGGTTGCCTATTTAAGTAGTCTGCCCTAGATTCCACACTAGCTGCCATACCTATAACCCAACTAGGGAGTTATCTATTTAAATCCTTTGGCTACCACTTTTGTAACACGTTCTACTCTAACACTTATATAAGATTAGCCATTGCTATAAATAACCCTAAGACTTTAGCCAAACCATATTGAGGCATTTATCCTTGTAGTAAACCTAACAGAGTAATACATGTTCCACATATGTGCTCACCTGCATGTTTGATAACTTTTCTTCAATTAGTACATGTTGTGCTGCCACCACCAGGTTCGTATCTCAAGCTATCCTTTCGAATACTGCCATAACCCAATCCATATCTCAAGCCATAACTTTTCTAATTAGTTTCTATTTATGTACTCCTGCTCTTGCAAGGTTCACAATGGTTCCAGTACCCACATTCCAACTACTTTCTTTTCTAGATTTCTTACCAGTCTCTCTCTTACTTCTAGCCAGCAACCTGGAAGGGTTGGTTTGCCCAGGCTCTAGATACCTTATAGTCTCTCTCCCCTTGGTACATGCTTCCAAAGCACAAGTTCTTTTCCTTCAGTAGTGAGCCAGTGGTTCAGCTAGTGTGTCCTCCCACTTAAGGACTTGGTCGCTTGGTTCTCCAATCTTGGTTTCTGGTTTCAAATTCAGTCTTCCTGTAGCACTGTCAAAGATCACTACTACTTCCCAAATCAGGACTTGCCAAATGGGTTTTTAGTTATTCTGGTTCCTTGGATTTATTGCACCAAAGCTTTCATTCAAGATGGTATGACTAAGGTTACAGATTAGAATCCAACCAATAGTGATAGCTATTAACCATATCATAGGGCTATTTTTCAAAAATATCATCTGTGAGATTTGAACTCTAGACTAGTGATCCAAATCATTAGTTGAAAAACCAACTAGTTGACAACTAGTTAACTAATCGATTGGAAATTTTTTAATCATCTAATCGTTAGTTAATTATCTACATAATAAATTTAAAACGTAGAATTTTTTTAGCCAATTAGAATGGTTTAAAATGATACAGAAAACACGTGATTGTTTATCATGCCAATCAAATTTATTGAAAACATGTGACTATTAGTTTCAACTAATCGACAACTAAGTTGACAACTAATTGATTGAAAAAATTTTAATCAACTCAGAACACTACTCTAGACCGGATATGTATCACTTCACTGATGCTCGTTTCATAGACATAACATTCTACCAACAAAAATTCACTGACATGTTTATTTCACCGATATTTATTTCACAGATAAGTTTATTTCACTGACAATTTATTTCACAGAAGCTCATTTCATAGACAAATTTTTTTTTATAAATTTCACTAACCTTAATTCTAATTCTAACCTGACCTTAATGACAATGACCAGAATTATTTTGTCAGTGAAATAAGTTTTAGTAAAATAAACTATTGGTAAAATAGAAAATAAATATTGGTAAAATTACATGTTGGTGAATTGTTGTCGGTGAAATGTTATTTCTATGAAACAAGCATCGGTAAAGTGAGCTGAACTGCTCTAGACCTGCCATCTGGAAGTGTGACAACTCCACCACTTCACTAAATTGCTACACCCTTCCTTATACTGGTCTTTTACATATATTAACATCTAATATTTATATATATTTTATATATTTTAATAAAGTGATATGCTACCCCCAATTTTTTCAAACAAAACATGCCACTAGCATGCTACCTCTAGTATACCAAGAGTTACTATGCCAGGTTTTCTAATTTCATATTATTGGAGGCATTGGTAGCTAGTAACTTAAGGTTAGTTTTAGTGACTTGGCTATATAATAGTTTGGTTGTAGGGGCCTGGTTGCTGGTAGAGGGTCTGAAGGTAGTAGAAGAGCTGCCAAGGTGCACTTTGGTAGCCTTGTTAGAGGTTGTAATTAATGGTGATATATTTTTAGCTCTTTTGTGGTTAATACTAACATTAGGTGTAGTAATTTGGCCTAGAGATATGCTAGGTCTAGGTGTAGGGTAAGTAGTAGTGATAGTACCGCTAGCAGTATTGGTTGGAGGTGTGGTAGTGATTGGATAAACGTTTATGTCTTTGTCTATATTACTGTTTATGGCTGTGTTTATATTTGTTTGGTCACTAGCTAGATTATATAGTGGTACAGGTTTCTTGAGGGCTAGAGAGTATATGTTGTATTTACTATTGCTTTTGTTAGACTCATTGTCTGATTCAATTTGTATAATGGAGTTGTATAGGATTCTAGACAGTTAGGAATACTTCTAGCTTTAGTGTATAGTTTTATACTATTTTTGTATGTCTAAATAGTTGTGTTAAGGTCACAAGTTTAGGTTGATTTAGAAAATTTGGTGCTAATATTAACAATATTGTTTTTGTATATTGTAAGGTCAAAGAGGACTGATTAGGTAATGTCTTCGTGTTTGCAGATCTACTAAGGAGGGTAATTTGCCAAATTTAAAATTCTTTCTAATTTGGTAATATCGATATAGAAGAGGAAGTTATTGGCATGTTCTGGAATAGAGAAGCGGACTATAAAGATAGGTTTGGACCAATCTTTGATAGTGATTTCAACAAAATTTTTTGTATGTTTTGTTTCTGGAGTTGGTGGTTTGGTGCCAGGTAGGTTGTCGTTGGGTTGTACAAATTTGCAAGATAGAAAAAAATAATTAAAGAAAAAAGAGGAGCTTTTAGAGATCATATTTTTGCTTAAGGGCTGAGGTTTGGTAATTTGAGTATTGTAAGGGTTTTTGGTATTTTTGTATAGCAAGTTGGTAGTACTTGGAGCAGGGCTATTTAAATGTTGGCTATCCTTATGGCCACTTTTGTGAAAGAATAAAAAAACTGGTTTTTTGTCTTTTGGTAAGTTTATTGCTATTTACTTGAAGAGGAGAGAGCTTTTTAAAGAAAATACATCTCTTTTAAATACAACTAGAAGGCCTGAATAACTTTACTTAAGAGCTGAATAACTGTTTACTTAGTAGGTTTTTAAAATAATCTTGTAAGAAAGTTTTTCTTCTTGTTTTTGTTTTAGTAAAAGTAATCTACAGAGAGAGTTAGAGGCGGTATCTATAATTTATATTAAACCAGTATTGTTATAAAAATATTGAAGAAAATACAAAAATAATACCATATAATATTATCATCAAGATCTCTATTTCTATACAATACATTACTGGTTTAACATAAATTATAGATACCACCTTATAGATTTTTATTTAATATTTTAATAAATAAATAAACATTTACTAATTTTTTTATATTTTTATTAGTCAAAATTTTTTGGAATTATTTATATATATATTTTTTAAAACTTAAACAGTTTTACTAAATTTTTTATTAAAAGAATTAAAAATTTAAGATTTATAAATAATTACTTAATTGGGTCATTCACAGCAATTGCTAATCCCGAAAGGGTGTTAGGGTAGGGTGGGTTACAAAAGAGAAAGCCAGAGGGTTTATATGGGTAACCTCCTAGTTGGGTTATAGGTATGGCAACTAGTGTGGAACCTAGGGCAGACTA
>CAJVPU010002793.1:0-10039 GCA_910591775.1 Dentiscutata heterogama | reverse complement strand
CATAATAAAGTAGCTATAAATTATTATAAGACAAATTGCGGCAATTAATTTAGATTATGGCATGTATTTTGGATTTCAGCTTTTATTTCGGATTGCGGCATAAATTATGACTTGCGGCTTTATTTTTGCCAAAAAATCGGTACCTAAATACTTTCGGCGCAGCCAAAACTAATTCTATGGCATGTATAGTTTGGGAAGATTTTCTAGTGTGCTGAACATTTTTACTTTGTATATGTACTATTTATTTCCCACAACAGCAGGAATAAGAGGTACATCTCTGGTCATCTGGGGCCCGAAGGGCCCACAGCGAGGTGGAGATCTACCGGGTTATTTCCCTGTAGCGGCGAAATAAGGGTATTATTCTTCATTTTTATATGATGTTATGACGGGCTTTACGACTCATAATCACTACTTTGATTAATAAAAAAAATCGAGTTTCTAGCAATGCTTGTTATTTTCTCGATAACGCCTGTTATTTTCCCGGAAGCCTGGAAAAATAACAAGCATTGCCGGGGAAATAACAAACATTGCTAGAAACTCGATTTTTTTACTAATTAAAGTAGTGATTATAAGTTGTAAACACCTGTTATGCGATCAAATAGAAACATGAAATAACGAACATTAATTACATAGATATATTTATATAAATAATAATAAATTGTATAAAAATTACATAGTTTATATATAAAAATTCTTATTACCAAAAACTTTTTCTCATATATCTGCAAATTACTAGTAAAATAAGAAAGTAAACAAATAAACAAGCAAATTCATTAAGATAATAAGTAATACAATTACAAGTATAGAGTCCTCTGAGACAAGCTAGTTATACTACAGTACTAGATCAAAAATGCTTTGTGGCACAGTAAACAAAGTGCAGAGGAAACTCAGGAACAAAAAAATCTTTAGTACACCAACTAGTGCTCCTTTGGAGCCAGCTCCAAAAATGTCACAACAAAAGTCATACCTACAATTATTTTTCTGAAAAGATCTTTGGAACTACTACACTTAATGAAAACTCAATTGATCCCGAAAACCCTCCTGAACTTGCAACCCAACTACTTCAAACCACACCACCCACTACAAAATAAAATATCAACAACAAAAGTTGCCAATTGTACTCTCACCACACCCTATATGTTAAACCAAAAAGTAAGCATTTTGGTTTACCCAGTTTGCAGATTACATGTAATTACATAATACACAGATGACATCATTACCACAGGAGATCAACACAACTGAATTAAAACAAGCTGTTCCTAACCCCAGGACCCCGACCAAATAGAAATTTTCCCATAGCCAAAACAAAACAAACCAAAATTAACTGACCCAGGCCACTAAACAGAACTAGTACCTCAGTAAATAGATATCAACCTATGACAACAAAACACAACATTGCCGATCGACACCAGAAACCAAATTAAAGGTCCCAAAGCCTCCAGACCACCCCAAATATATAGCCAGGTGGCAAGCAAAGCCTCATCTTGTACTTCAAACTTGCAAACAGAGCTATCTCTATTATAAAGCTAGCATATACTACATGTGCTAGCACAGAGAAATCAGCCTTTTGACTTAGCTAAGTGGGATAATGATAAAATCTTAGAAGCTATCCAAGATCAAGAAAAAATAAAAGAATTTTTTTGATACAAGGCCAATTTACAACCTATCTCTCACAACTTACCTTCCACTATCAATTCAAAATTCAATTACTACAATACTGCCTTCTTCAAATCCTTTACCAGAGATAAGCAAACAATACTACAACACCAAAGAGAGTTTGAAGCACTATTCAATATGGCCCTGAAAAAATATAAGAGATACTATAAAACCTGCTTTATAAATAAAACAACAGAAATCAGATCATGCAAAGGTTCAAAAGAAAATCACTATCAATTATATTACAAATATAGATTTCATTAAAATGATATTACACAGAAAGTCTTTTATTATGCAAACTTTGCTCGTATTGACCTCTCTACCAGCTTCAAAGATACTAGGTATATTATCCGAGACATTCTGACTAAAAAAATTCAACCTCTCCCACTTTCGATTGAAGAAATACATGCCAACATTGCTGAAATACTACCATTCAAACTACCAATACAAAATCACAATCATACCAAAATCATAGTAGCAGCACTTCAGAAAATATACAAGTTCAAAATCTTGCCAAAGTCTTTTTTTAAAGAACAGCTCATACAACTTCCAAAGAACCCCTCAGAACTACACTCCCTAGTTAAGAACCTATTCTTAATCACTGATTGAGCAGCACTTCCTTACCTTGCAGAATACTGCCATAAACTCGCAAACCTATACAAACTAGAAGAGAAAATACTACCTACATACTTCAACCTACCTGCACCCAAACTCACACTGCCCTCAACCCCACAACAACTATCTCACAATCTAAGAAGCTTCTTCCCCTGCAGCCCCAAAAATATAGAAGAAATTAAGAAATATGCAAACCTTCTTTGTCCTCATTATAGATTCAAATGCTTATTTAATAACTATATTGTTCAGAAGCCAAGACTCCTGGCTGACCCCAAAACAATAAAAACAAAAAACAACTACATCTTTTCTATTCAAGATAAAGTGTTTGCAAAACAATTCCTTTCTAAAATTAAACAATACTACAAGTTCACACTACCTCTACCATCAAAATATATGATTGTTAACCCAACAGACAAATCTGACTTACCTATTGATTACACTCAGATTAGCCAAATAAACTTGACAATACCAATCATCTCACCCTAAATCCTTGTTAACACAGCCAGAGAACTCTGAAAATACTACTTCTTCGCACAAATCCTACCAAGTTGGATCAATATCAAAAGTAAAACCCAAGATAATAACAAACCCACAATTTTGCAAAATTTAGAAGAACTCAAATCACAATTACTACATATCAACCTGACCCTGATTCCATTTGTCTCAATACAAGACAGAGCAATGGTAGCCAAAATACTTAAAAAAATCAAATTACACTTCACCCTAAACATAATTCCCAAATACTTACTCCAACTTCCTAATTTATTTATCTCTGAATAGCCTATTTTTGACAACTATGAACCTGGCAACCCCTATAAACCATATGATAAACTTACCAAGATCTCCTCCACTACAACCAACAATTAACCTACTACATTATCACCCAAACCCACTACTAACCAAACATTTAATGAACAATAACAACTCTCTGACTAATGATTCTCCATTACCTACAACTAGCTCAGCAAAAACCACTCACATTTTTAACTATCTTCTACTACATGATGCCCAAATAATAAACTAAACACTTAATCTAGCACCAAACAGAAACACCTCTACCCTAACTATGCTGAACATCTTAAATTATAATATACAGGGTCTCAATTAAGCACTAAAGCTACAACTTCTTCTCAAACACTGCAACTTTAACAAAATTGATATAGCCTTCTTTACTGAAACAAAACTCATAGTATCCATCAACAACTCTATATCACTTTCTAATTCTCTCTACAAAATTTACACAGCTAATTGTGATCAAGCCAATACGAATATTTGGGAATCTAGCAAAGGAGTCGCAATTGCACTTAAATCCACTCTACAGCCCTATATATACAAAATATACTCACTTCCTAGTATCACCCTTTTAATAAATCTTTACCTCCATCTAACAATAAAATGCATCTACTTGCAATATACCTCCCTTCATCAATTACACCACATATTTGCACTGCCTAATAACAATTGATTTCTTGAACTCAGAATGCCCATTCATGCAACATGAACCTAATTATTGCAGGAGATATCAACTGCAATATCCACTGAAATAACTACCACAAGCATAACCCCTTCCTTTAATATCTTGTTAATACAGGACTAGTAAGCCTACTACAACTACATTATATTACCAACCCCACCTAGAGCAAAAATGACTCACAAAGCCAAATCGACAACATATAGATCAACTCTGAAATTGTACTTGCTTTTTATACCCCTCAACTGACTAATTCCCTAACTGTTACAGATAGTAACTATCAGATAATTACAACCTTTTGGCAGACCACTCTAATCTACAAACAACCATGACAAAAAAAACAATACCACAAAATCTACAACTATAACCATATGACTCAAGAACTATAGGATAATTTTGCTGCCTATATAACTACTCACCTAAGAGCTAGCAATCACCAACAAGAGCAGATTACAAATATTTAACACCTAAACAAGACATTTAACAATCTTATCAATATAATTAAACAGGCAGCAGACAAGTTCATTTCACATACCTTTACTAGTTCATGCATCTTTTATATATATTTCTTAAAGCCAGCTTCTTACATTGTGCATTAAATATATTAACTACATCTTGTTAATACTAGCACAGCTCACTCCCTTTCACTTATAGTACCTGACAGCTGCAGTAAACGAACTTCTCAACAAAATAAATACACTTATTAAAGCCACTAGCCAAACTATATCAGTATAAGATTTGTCAACTTACATATTTTTTCACACTAAAGGCCAACTTATACAACTATGAAAAACCCTCTACAGAGCAAGAAACACTAAAACAACAATCTAAAAAGAAAACAAATTCAAAACTTTATCAACAAACATTATACTAACTTTCAAGAGAACATATCTAAGATAATCGATAGCATTCTACACAGAAACTAAACTCCTGTAACTTTCTACAACATTTTAATACCATTCTCTATTCTAACTTACCCCCAAGAAATCAAAAAAGTAGCAATTCAACACTTCTACAACTGGACTAAATCAAACTCCTACGATGACACACTATGGTATGAATAGCAACAATACTATGAACCAACCCCCAAAGTTACTAAAGATATATACTCAACACTCCTTGCACATATAGAAACAGACGAAGTTCAAAATACTATTACTGCAATACCAAATAATTAAGCAACTAGCCCCTCAGAAATCTCTAATGAAATGCTAAAAAAACTCACCTTTACTGCAATCACTTTGCTCACAAAAATCTTTAATGCATGCATATTACTCCAAACAATCTCTTCTGTTTGACACAAAGGTCTTATCTGGCCTATACCAAAATAAAGTTACCACTCAGGAAACCTTTCAAAAACCTGCCCATCATACTTATTGAACATATCCAAAAGATCTTTACAAAAATACTTACAACATAACTTAGTTAGATCCTTCTATGAAACAATTTGCTAGATCCAGCAAACAACGTTGCACTTTTATTAACATCTACACTACAATTTATACAGCTCATTATACATCTCCATGAGGATGCTCATATAAACAAAAAAGAACTTTGGATACTGTCACAAGACATGTCCAAAGCATATGACACTATACACCTACTACTACTCCAAAAAGCATTTTACAGACTTAGTATACCACCATAATTCATCAACTTAATTACAAACATTTTTAGCTTACATCAAAACCAGATTATTATAATTCTTGATAAAACATACTCCTATAACTTCGAAGATAGAATAGATCAAGGCGAAACAATATTTCCCATACTTTGGCGAATATACTATGACCCTCTAATCTGCTATATTTCTAATTTAACACTTGGCTACACCATATCAGTTGATTGACCTAATTCTAACCAAACACTTATCTCGACTACAAATGTAATTGCCTACATGGACAATACTACATAGATGGCCTCTAACTGTATATTACTTAAACAAATCCTCTTTATTGCCTTCTCCTTCTACAATATAGCCAAAATTATAGTCAACCCACACAAATTAATACTATTCTACAACAACTTCAATGACTCAAACCCTATACTCTTTCAAGATCAACCTATATACAATCTTCTAGCCAAACACACTTTTAGATTTTTAGGAACCTATATAGACTACTCGATTAACAATTGATATGTAATCAAAAAATTTAAGCAAGACTTCTACACTGAACTAAACAAATTAAAGTTCTCATAAATCACTGAAAAACAAGCTATTTACATCATCAACTCAGTTCTACTAGCTCGCTTATGATACTAACTCTTGAACACTTACCTTATCTTATCTAACTGCTACTCCCTAACAAGTCACTACTCCTCAATAGTCAAACAAAAAGCCTCACTAGCTCACTGTACTCCTAACTTTCTTCTATTTTACCCCCATACTTATATACTAGCTAACACTTATTAATTACAACAAACACATCATGCTTCAATTCTCAAAAATCTACTTAACTCACCTATATCCCCACCAACATTTAAATTATACCTTCAACAACTGCAAAACAACGCCTTCACAAACATATCAATACTTACCGACCAGCCAATTTTCACCTACAAAGAATATAAAACATTCATCGCCCACTTAATAACCAATATTCATCAACTCAATATTCAATACACAAACACTAACATGGGCCCAATTCCACTCCCTACACCCAGATACTCTATAAATTATATACTTCACAATCTAAAAAACTGTACACACATTAAATACTGCCTCAACCAATACCAGATCTTGGCAATTGAACAATTTACCAACTACAACAATACTACAACCCTAACCTGAAAAAACTTCTACTACAATATACTCAAAATACCTCATGATCACTAACCCAAATAGTTTATAGCAATCCAAAAAACACTAAGCAAACTTGTTTTAACTTTATTCAAACTTATCTCCTCTAATCCCTTTACTTAGACCCTCAGACAAAATGGATAATTACAACAGACCACATCTTTGGCAAAATTATTTTATCAAAAGACAACCTTTTCAAAATCCAACATTGAAAACTGAATCATAATACTAATACATTAAACTCCTGCAGCTTATACCCGCATTATGATCAAACAACCCATAACACACGCTGCTTATTTTGGATACCTAAATCTTCTGCCTACCAAATTCAAGTATTATCAAAACACACTTGGTATAGCATTCTCTCTAACCTTCAGGTCTGCTGAAATACACTAATTATTCTGTATACTACATATTTTGAAACCATCAATACACCTTCAAAATAGCACAAACCCTTGGCAAACATGCCAAATATATCTGGAATATATATCTAGCATTTCCAAACCTTATATTTCTTACAGCACAACTAATAGTCACAACCCAAAAAACACATATTCTGATACCTACTTCAATTATTACTCTCGCTAACTATACAACAAGAATAGTTATCCAAAATAAGACTTGGTTTAGTCTGGCAAAAATTGCAATTACAGCCTTTTACATACTTCTTACACTAGCCCCTATGCATGCAAAAATAAACCTTACTACAAACTCAATCACCTTAATCAAACTTCTGCTGATGCTCACCAACACCTTACTAGAAACAGCATACATAATTTGAAAAAATGCCAAAACCAGCCTCCTGATTGCTATCTGAGCCACAATACATGCAAAATACATTACTATCCAGGTTACACACTTACACCAAAACAATTTTATACAAGCTAGTAACAATATTATCCAAACAGAAATCGACCTCTCTATAGTAATCAACAATATCTACCTTCTCTGCTTTAATCACCAACTAGCATCTGATGTCCTCAAGTTACTGATAAAAAAACTTCATATTACAACCAATATCAATTTATAGTATTCACAAAAATGAATTCAAACATGGATCCTAGCCACACACAAAATTCTATGGAATCCAACCTTTTTATACTTTTAACACAATGATAAACCACTCAGATAATTTACCGATACTAAAATATCCAAAATAAAAAATTTCAAATTCAAACTCCTGATAAATGAACTACCTAACCAACTTAACTTCTTCAAATGCCACCCTCTAAAACATACCTCACCTCTATGTAAACGCTGCAATACAGAAATTGAAAATAATGCATATTGGCTTACATGCTCAACAAATCCCACTACACTAACCCACTTTTTAATAATACTACTAACAACTTTCTCCAGAAATATAGCCTCACACCAACCAACACTAACAACTTCATGCAAGTATTTATCAAAATACACATAATAAACCAAACACCAATTGGCATAATCACAGAAGATACTCTAACACCTACTAGCAGCCACAATAGTGCCATTCACTTTGCTTCAGAATTACACTACACAATCATAATGGAGATACATAAATCAATATAGATACCAAGTAGAATCATAGCAAATAACAATCAGCACAATGCAAATACCAATAACTCACACATCCAATTATAATATAACAACTCCTGACTTTACCCCCAATTTCTATATAAATAGCAAATTTTACTCCTGGCAGAATTCTTATATAAATTTCAACACCCCACCACAACACATTCTTAATACATAGTCTAGAGGTCTTTCGACCTACCTAGCTAAGGTTAAGGTCTAGAGTAAAGTAGCTCCATTCCCACTTTCTCTAAAAAATTATATAAACTTACTTTGTAAAAATCTGCATAATAAATTATAAAGGAACTGAAAAAAAGACCTCACTTAAAAAAAAAAATAAAAAAAAAATTCTTATTACCTAAGTTTGCATTAGGTTTGTAGACTTATATAAATATTTTATATAATTATTATATAACTTTATAAAGCTACATAAGTTTACAAAAAACAAATTGCTGAAGTAAGTGCAGATATCTCATAATCACTCAGCAGATATTTGTTATTTTTACTGCGTATTTAAAATTAATGCAATGTTATAAATTTATCAAAGATATAAAGCATTTTAATATATAAATTATATATGTTTATTAATTAAATATAGTTCTTAGCTGTTAATAAAAGATTAAAATTTCAAATGAAACTCTAAAACCTGATTATAATTGACTACGAATAGTTAATCATTTATAATCGATTAATTTGATCGATTGCTATCGCTGGTTCATAGGCAGACGTTCGTATGATTGGCTGTTTAAATCAATTTGGGATCTTTGCTATGAAAATGGCCCTCTGAGGCTATGTTGATTTTGTGAATACAAATTAAATTTGCCAGCCATCTAGTAATCCAATTTAAATAAACTTTTTTTTAATTTGTAAATCTCAATAGAATCTACAAATTAAAAAAAAATTTATTCAAATCGGATAACTAGATGACTGGTAAATTTAAATTTTATTCACAAAATCAACATAGCCTCGGAGGGTCATTTTCATAGCAAAGATCCCATATATTTATAATATGTTAGTAATAATAGTGTATTGACTTTATATTACTATATCATTTCATGATATTTATATAATTTAGGCCGATGTTATAGATCTTCTAATATTATTCTATTAATTATAGACGATAGATTCTTGTTTTATTTATTATTAGATGATATATATATATTTATTTCTGATATTTCTATCTTATTTATATATATTTATATTGTAAAATTTAAAATAAAAACAAATTATATATATTTATCTCTTTCTTTTTGGCCTTTTCTTCATTTTACTTTTATTATCATCACCCTTTCTCCTTTTTCTTTTCCCTTGTTCTCTTCCTTTTCCTTTGCCTTCACTTTTATCTTTACTATCACTATCACCATCACTATCATCATTACTATCGCTATCACTTTCACTTTCTGATACTATTTGTTTATGTGTTTTTATTTTTAGTCTTGGTGCTCCGGCGAAAGAAGTCAAATGTGTTCTAGGACTTGAAATTAGCGATATTATTACTAATTCATCTGATTCACTTCTTGTTCTTGCTGGTGTACCAGCTGTTATAGATGTTGCTGCTGGTGTTATAGATGTTGCTGCTGGTATTGATGAGGTTGCTGCTGGTGTTAATGAGGTTGCTGCTGGTGTTGATGAGGTTGCTGGTGTTGATGAGGTTGCTGGTATTGTTCCAGTGGTTGTGGGAGTTGCTGGTGTTGTTCTAGCAGTTGTTTTTGTTGCTGCTGCTCCTGTTGCTGTTGTTGTTGCTAATTTGTGTGCTTTGGTTGTAGTTGTGGTTGTTGTTGTTTTTGCTGCTTCTGTTGTTGTTGTTAGGGAACTGCCTTCTTCTTCCATACTCTTCTTTTTCCTATACAATACTATGTTATCATTGTCTCTTTTTCTTTTCCGGCTTTCTTCACCACCACTTTTTCATTCACTAGACCGGTGCTTTCTTTTCTTTTTCTTTT
>CAJVPU010002792.1:0-10039 GCA_910591775.1 Dentiscutata heterogama | reverse complement strand
TGGTGAAAGATAACAGCTCGAGTTGCTGAGATTACAGGTAAAATTTATTCCACATTGTTCATCTAAAATCGTGGTATTTGTGGTATTCGTAATATTCGTGGTTGGATTAGACATTGATATTTTTACTTTTTTAGATTGTATAAATTAAATATCTACATGAATAAAATAAAAAAAAAAACCCCCCGAAATTGGAAAAACTAATTTACGACTTTAAAAATTATTAAAGTTAATGTAATCGTTAAAAATTATATTTAAAAAAAAATTAAGAGAAAAAATACCTATCGCTATCATCAAAAAAAAAGCCTCAAGAAAAAATCAGATTTCCCTTTCTTAATATAGTAAATAACCGGCCACTATGATTGACCACAAAAATTTTGAACCAATATATATACTTATTAAGAGAAATTTTTATAAATATTTATGATCAGATCGTTACCCATTATCATCGTCAAGCCTCTGATTTTCTTAATCAGGTTTTCAAATGATCCCTTGGCATTGATTTTGTGTACACATAAATGATAGTAATTGATAACAATGATAGGAAATACTATTCCTTTATTTCTTCTTTTCTTATTCCGACCTATCCGATGTATGTTTCAATATTTATTTTTCATAAATAAACATTTATATATTTAAAATATAATTCTATATTAAGTAAACACGTGTGTACAGTACTTATGTACTTAAAATTGATGTTAATAAAATGCTATTGGAAATCGATTTTGATATCACTGAACCTTCATCGTTAGAAACAATAAAATTAATAATACTGGTTTAAAATGAATCCCCATGATATTCTTTGTTTACTATCATAAGTAATTGAAAAAGGTAAATAATAATAATAATTAAAACTATCCAAATATAAATTCAAATATAATTTATAATTCAAATATAAAAACTTGATTCTCGAAAAAAAATTCATCGTGGCTTAGTGATTACGAATAAGTCTTTGACGTATTCTGTAATATATAACATTAATTTATAACGTTAATTTCTTGGTTGAGCTATCGTTATTTATGAAAAATATTAATTTGTGTATAGCCTACGTATCATTATCTTTTTTCTTCTATATAACGTTAAAAATGTTATTTTTTTTTATCTAGATAAATCTTCACTACTACGGTAGTTAATATATCAAATTATACTAGTAGAGTCTATGTTAAATCTATGTTAAATGAAAAAAAAACAATCCTTCCTTCAACATAATATAATATTTATCGAATAGGTTCTCTCTCAAACTGTTAACGTCAAACTGAATAATTACTTGTATCATGATGAGTTGCAGTAATTCCACTAATAGTAGCTCCATAATTGTGAGTTGTGATTGTTGTGCGACGAAGGCTTGGATTTTTATGAACAATGACATTAATATTAGGTGTGATGAATATTGGTTCTGCTGCTGTGCCTAGCTCGATAGCAAGTTCCTATAATTTAAATTTTATTAATTAACATATATCGATATATTTAAAATAATCATTTTATTAACTATTCACAATTTACCAATTTCACAGGTTGTAAAACACTTATGTTAGAGCGAATTCGATTTAATAAAGAACTGTCTTCATTGGTTTCGTGAATTACACTCAGCTTCCAATTAATATTCTTAACATTATCTTCACGGTTAAATTTCTGTATTAATCCCATCAGTGCAGATAATTGCTAAATCGTTCAATACATGTAACATACATAATAAATAAATAAAATTTTTCTATTAACAAGTTGTTATTAACAAAATTGTTATCTCTTTTTCAATCTCATTATTATTATTAATATTTTTCGTCTATTATCATAAATAGAAAAGAATTGTGCTCACCGATCTTGGTTTTAAAACATAGTTAACAAAATTGACTAAAAAGAACCCTAGAATTCCAATAAGGCATCCTACGCCAAAGAAATATCCATCGACTGTTATTAATTTAAACACTATAGGAATTCCTATTAAAATTATCACTGGTAATACGTATTTTACGAATTTTCCTTCTATATAAAGTCTAGATGTTGAATTAAATTGGTTGACTCGATCGTTAAATTGAGTGATAGTAAACTATTTTTGTAAATTAATAAATAATTTTGTTCATAAAAGTGAAAACTTAAAAATAATAATTTTTTACTTACATATCCTTGATAAGTTGTTGGTGAATAATCTGCTCTAACTAGTCCGTTAATTAATGGAAGTCTTACAGTTCGAACCATTTTGTCCTTTTCTATTACTTTTTTTTTTTTTTTCTAAGTTAAAGAAAAAAAATTAAATACGTAAAAAAAAAAAAAAAAAAAATTAAATGCTAATTGATTTATATGAATTTAAAATTAATACGAAGATACAAAAATAAAGAATAAAACGTATGCCGATACGCCATATTATATATTGTATTACTATATATGTATGTTATATATATCAAAATGGAAGAGTCATTGATATAACTATATATGTGTATATCAAAGTTGTAAGATTCATTAATGTAACTATACACATTCTTGAAACTTACAATTTACGCGTTACTAATGATCTTCTGCAGATTTCAAACATCCTTTGTCATTATCACCGGCTAATTCTTAATATGTGATTTACCTTTTGGTTCATAATTTATTAAAAAAAATGTCATTACCATGATTAAAAAAAAAACTATTCTTTAATGAGAGAAAATCAATTAAATATTTTATTGAATTAAATTATTACATATATCGAATGAAACGGTTTTTATTTCTTTTTATTTCTTAAATGGTTTTAACACCACTACTACCAGTTACTATCAACTATTACACTATCACTACGTACTTCGGTTTTTTTTTTTTTCTTATTAGCAAGAACAATATAAAAAAAAATTAATAGTTTATCGTGTTTTATTTTTAACTTTCTCAATTAGGTTATGCAAGTGCCGGGTACGGTACTATTAAAGCTTAGTGCCGGGTACGGGCACGGGCTCTGTAAAGTGAAAGGGGTATTTCATTATATATAGAAAAGATATGGTAATGTACAATTAAGTAGTAATCTAATTCGGTGGTCAAAAAGAATCGAATAAAAGTCGCTAGGTTCTGATCACTAAAATTACGACATATTAAATTTATCACACATCACTCCCATCTTTGTCATTATACCCTCTTTGTCTTACGTAATAAATAAAATTCAGATTCGGTTCATTTTTGATTTGCAGTTCGGATTATCTACAATAGAATAACCCATAGTGTCAATTAATAGTAATTGTCTTTTTTATTTGATTTTCTTTTTAATTAAATAAACCTTATTCCATGTTAAACAACGCTAACTTTAATTGTCAACAGTTTGCACAAAATTTGCACATTGTACAGTTAACTCTGTCTAAACCGAACCTGGATTTAATATATTTTTATTAAGTTTCGGTTTAAAAATTTTTATATTAAGTTTCGGTTTAAAAATATAACAATAAAGTTTTTTTAAGCTATCCTTCTTTTCATATCAAATGATGACATTAAACAAAATTAAACTTTTAAATGAATACCTTTTAAATTTGACATTTCTTGACATTGGACTTTGGACCGTGTTCTAACTCATAAATTTGATTGGTTAAAATTAAATATTAAAATTAAATATTAACGTTAAATATTAAAATCAAATATAAAAATTAATATTAAAATTAATCTTGAACGTTCAATTGCCAAAAAATTAAGATTTGTATAATCCGATCTTTTAGATTAGTAATAAATTTTTATTATAAAAATTTATTAAAATTTGCAAAGCTAACCAAACTTTGAATAATATTTTAACAGTTGTTTAATTTTTTTCTTTCTAGTCAAAGCCAAAACGCTTTTTATTAGGATTTTGGATTTTATTAGTATTTAAGTTGCAAAAAGTCACGAAGTATTTTTATTACAAATAAAAATACAACTGCTATTAGTATCACTATTTTTTGTAGATTTTTGATAATAAATAAAAGCTTTATATTTTTTTCAATATTTAATTTATAAAAAATTGTAATAATTAATACAGGATATAAAATACAATAAGCAAATTAAATTAGTGTATATTGTTATATCTATAGCAAAAAGAGACAATAGACAAAAAAAATTTTTTAAAACTCAATTTCTTGAAGAATTAAAGTATTAGAAATACAATTTTTATAAAATTTACAGAATTTTTGTCTATTGCCTTTTTTTGATATACAAATTCTTCTCATATACAATATATATAATTTAATTTTTTATTTATTTTTTTTTTTGGTATTAAGATAAGTAATCTCTTTGGTCTGGGGACTTTTTATTAAACAATAGTTATATTATAATTATGATGAAAGTACAACTACCCACACATGCACTTTTGGTGCCTAATTTAATAGTCTGCCCAAAGGTTCTATACTAGCTGCCTGAAACTTTCTGGTCACAACTGCTATTATCTATAGTATATATAATTTAATTAAATACAATATAGTATGTTTAATAATTAACTTGTTGTAATTATAATAAATATAATATTTTTACTATAACTTATTATACGTATATATTTTGTTTTTTAATTAAAATTTAATTCTAAAATATACAGTATTAATTTAATTGTTATACTGTATATTTTAAATTAAAATTCTAATATAAAGTAGTTTTGTAGTAAAAAAATCACAAATAAATAAACTAATTTACAAGATTGCAGTAAATAAATAAATAGCTATTATATTTAAAATTTAAATCTAAATTAGACTTAATTTTTATTATTATTTTTTTTTTTTAAGTGAGGTCTTTTTCTCAGTTTCTTTATTATTTATTATGCAGATTTTTACAAAGTAAGTTTACATAATTTTTTAGGAGAAGTGGGGATGGAGCTACTTTACTCTAGACCTTAACCTTAGCTAGATAGGTTGAAAGACTTCTAGACTATATATTAAAAATGTGTTGTAGTAGAGTGTTGAAATTTATATAAAAATTCTACCAGGAGTAAAATTTGCTATTTATATAGAAATTGGAGATAAAGTCGGGGGTTGTTATATTATAATTAGATGAGTGTGAGTTATTAGTATTTGCATTATGCTGATTGTTATTTGCTATGATTCTACTCAGTTTCTATATTGATTTGTGTATCTCTATTATAATTGTGTGGTGTAATTCTGGGACAAAGTAAATAGCACTATTGTGGCTGCTAGTAGATATTAGAGTATCTTCTGTAATTATGCTGATTGGTGTTTGGTTCGTTATGTATATTCAGATAAATGCTTGTGTGAAGTTGTTAATATTGGTCGGTGTAAGGTTATATTTCTAGAAAAAGTTGTTAGTAGTATCACTAAGAAGTTGGGTTAGTGTAGTAGGATTTGTTGGGCATATAAGCCAATGTGCATCATTTTCAATTTCTGTATTATAGTGTTTACATAGAGGTGAGGTATGTTTTAGAGGGTGGTGTTTAGAGAGGTTAAGTTGGTTAGGTAGTTTGTTTATTAGAAGTTTGAATTTGAAATTTTTTATCTTGAATATTTTAGAATTGGTAAAACATTGGAGTGGTTTATCATTGTGTTAAAAATATAGAAATATTAAGTTCTATAGAATTTTGTGTGTGGCTAAGATCCATGTTTGAATTCATTTTTGTAAATATCATGAGTTGATATTGGTTGTGATATAAAGTTTTTTTATCAGTAACTTGAGGTCGTCAGATGCTAGTTAGTGATTGAAGCAGAGGAGGTAGGTGTTGGTGATTGAAGCAGAGGAGGTAGATATTGTTGATTACTATAGAGGAGTCAATTTCTGTTTGGATAATTTTGTCACTAGCTTGTATAAATTTGTTTTGGCATGAGTGTGTAGCCTGGATGGTGATGTATTTTGCATATATTGCAGCTCAGATAGTGATCAGGAGGCTGGTATTGGCATTTTTTCAGATTATATATGCTGTTTCCAGTAAGATGTTGGTGAAAATCGGCAGGAGTTTGATTAAGATGGTTGAGTTTGTAGTAAGGTTTATTTTTGCCTGTGTCAAAGCTAGTATAAGGAGTATGCAAAAGGCTGTAATTGCGATTTTTGCCAGACTAGGCCAAGTCTTATTTTGGATAACTATTCTTGTTGTATAGTTAACAAGAGTAATAATAAAAGTAGATATCAGAATATGTATCTTTTGAGTTGTGACTGTTAGTTGTGATGTAAGAGATATAAGATTTGGAAATGGTAGATATGTATTCTAGATATATTTGGCATGTTCACTAAGAGTTTGTAATATTTTGAAGGTGTATTGATAGTTTTGAGGTATGTAGTATACAGGATAATTAGTGTACTTTGGTGGGGGAGAAGGAACTTAAAGGTTAGAGAGAGTGCTATGCCAAGTGTGTTTTGATAATACTTGAATTTGGTAGGCAAAAAATTTAGATATCCAAAATGAGTAGTATATATTATAGGTTATTTGATCATAACATGGATATAAGCTGCAGGGGTTTAAAGTATTAGTATTGTGATTTAGTTTTCAATATTAGATTTTGAAAAGGTTGTCTTTTGATGAAGTAATTTTGCCAAGGGTGTAGTCTGTTGTGATTATCTATTTTGTCTGAGTTCTGGTGAAGGTCCAAGTAAAGGGATTAGAGAAGGTGAGTTCAAATGAAGATAAGGCAAGTTCACTTAGTATTTTTTGGATTGCTGTAAACCATTTGGGTTGGTGACCACGAGGTATTTTAAGTACATTGTAGTAGAAGTTTTTCTAGGTTAGGGTTGTAGTATTGTTGTGGTTGGTAAATTGTTAAATTACCAAGATCTGGTATTGGTTGAAGCAGTGTTTAATATGTGTACAGTTTTTTAAATTGTAAAGTATATAATTTATAAAGTGTCCGGGTGTGGGGAGTGGAATTGGGCCCATGTTAGCATTTGTATATTAAATATTAAGTTGATGAATATTGGTTATTAAGTAGGCAGTAAATGTTTTATATTCTTTGTAGATGAAAATTGGCTAGTTAGTGAGTATTGATGTGTTGGTGAAAGCATTGTTTTGCAGTTGTTGGAGGCGTAATTTAAATATTGGCAGGGATATAGGTAAGTTAAGTAGATTTTTGAGAATTGATATGTAATGTGTTTGTTGTAATTGGTAGGTATTAGTTAGTACATAAGTATGGAGATAGAATAGAAGTAAGTTAGGAGTATAGTGAGCCAGTGAGGCTTTTTGTTTGACTATTAAGGAGTAGTAACTTGTTAGGGAGTAGCAGTTAGATAAAGTAAAGTAGGTGTTCGAGAGTTGGTATCATAAGTGAGCTAGTAGTACTAAGTTGATAATGTAGATAGCTTGTTTTTCAGTGATTTTTAAAAACTTCAATTTGTTTAGTTTAGTATAGAAGTCTTGCTTAAGTTTTTTGATTATATATCGATTGTTGATCGAGTGGTCTATATAGATTCCTAAAAATCTAAAAGTTTGTTTTGCTGAAAGATTATATATAGGTTGATTTTAAAAGAGTATAAGGTCTGAGTCATTGAAGTTGTTGTGAAATAGTATTGATTTGTATGGGTTGATTGTAATTTTGGCCATGTTGTAGAAGGAAAAGGCAATGAGGAGGATTTGTTCAAGTGATGTATGGTTAGGGGCCACCCAGGTAGTATCGTCCATGTAGGCAATTATGTTTGTAGTTAAGGTAAGTGTTTGGTTAGGATTAAGTCAGTTAGCTAATATGGTATAGCCAAGTGTTAAATTAGAAATACAGCAAATTAGAGAGTTATAGTATATTTACCAAAGTATGGGAAATATTGTTTCGCCTTGATCTATTTCATCTTCGATATTGTAGGGGTGTGTTTTACCAAGGGTTGTAATGATCTGGTTTTGATATGAGCTAAAAATATTTGTAATTAGATTGATGAATTGTGGTGGTATACTAAGTCTGTGAAGTGCCTTTTGGAGTAGTAGTAGGTGTATAGTATTATATGCTTTGGACATGTCTTGCAACAGTATTCAAAGTTCTTTCTTTTTATGTGAGCATCCTCACGGAGGTGTGTGATGAGCTGTATAGGTTGTAGTGTAGATGTTAGTAGAAGTGCGACATTGTTTGCTAGACTTAGCAGGTCATTTCGTAGAAGAATCTGACTAAGTCATGTTGTGAGTATTTTTGTGAAGATCTTTTAGATGTGTTCGATAAGTGTAATGGGGTGGGTTTTCAAAAGTTCTTCTATATGGTAACCTTTTTTTGGTATAGGCCAAATAAGGCCTTTGTGCCAAGCAGAAGAGATGATTTAGAGTAATATGTATACATTAAAGATTTTTATAAGCAAAGAGATTGCAGTGAAAGAAAGTTTTTTTAACATTTCATTAGAGATTGCTAAGAGGCCGGTTGATTATTATTTGGTGTTGCAGTAATAGTATTTTGGACTTCGTCTGTTTCTATATGTGCGAGAAGTGTTACATATATATCTTTAGTAACTTTGGGAGTTGGTTCATAGTATTGTTGCTATTTATGCTATAATGTGTTGTCATAGAGGTTTGATTTAGTCTAGTTGTGAAAGTGTTGAATTGCTGCTTTTTTGATTTCTTGGGGGTAAGTTAGAATAGAGAATGGTATTAAAATATTGTAAAAAGTCACAGGAGTTCAGTTTCTGTGTAGAATGCTATCGATCATCTTAGATATGTTCTCTTGAAAGTTAGTATAACATTTGTTGATAAAGTTTTGGATTTGTTCTCTTTTTAGATTGTTGTTTTCAGTGTTTCTTGCTCTGTAGAGGGTTTTTCGTAGTTGTATGAGTTGGTTTTTAGTGTGGAGAAATGTGTGAGTTGACAAATCATATGCTGATATAGTTTGGTTAGTGGCTTTAGTAAGTGTATTTATTTTGTTGAGGAATTTGTTTACTATGGCTGTCAGGTACTATAAGTGAAAGGGGATGGGCTGGACCAGTATTAACAGAATGTGGTTGATATGTTTTAGTATATAGTATAAAAAGCTGGCTTTAAGTAAATATGCATAAAAGATACATGGGCTAGTAAAGATATGTGAAATAAACTTGTCTGTGGCCTGTTTAATTATATTGTTAAGATTGTTAAATATCTTGTTTAGGTGTTAAATATTTGTAATCTGCTCTTGTTGGTGGTTGCTGGCTCTTAGATGAGTGGTTGTATAGGCAGCAAAATCATTTCATAGTTCCTGAGTCATATAGTTATAGTTGTAGATTTTATGGTATTGTTTTTTTTGTCATGATTATTTGTGGATTGGGATGGTCTGCCAGAAGGTTATAATTATCTGATGGTCACTATCTGTAACAGTTAGGGAATCAGTCAGTTGAGGGGTGTGAAAAGCAAGTGCAATTTTGAAATTGACCCATATATTATCAATTTGGCTCTATAAGTTGTTTCTGCTCTAGATAGAGTTAGTAATATGATATAATTGTAGTAGGCTTACTAGTCCTGTATTAACAAGATATTGAAGGAAGGAGTTATACTTGTAGTAGTTATTTTGGTAGATATTGCAGTTGAAGTCTCCTGCAATAATTAGATTCATGTTACATGAACAGGTATCCTGAGTTCAAGACATCAATTGCTGTTGAGTAGTATAGATATGTAGTGTAATTGACAAAGAGAAGTACACTGCAAGTAGGTGTATTTTATTGTTAGATAGTAGATAAAGATCTATTAGAAGGGTGATGCCAGAAAGTGAGTATATTTTGTGTATATAAGGCTGTAGAGTAGGTTTGAGTGCAATTGCGACTTCTTTGCTAGATTTATGAATGTTCATGTTGGCTTGGTCACAATTGGCTATGTAGATTTTGTAGAGAGGATTAGAAAGTAATATCAAGTTGTTGGTGGATGCTATGAGTTTTGTTTCAGTGAAGAAGGCTATATCGATTTTATTAGAGTTGCAGTGTTCAAGAAGGAGTTGTAGCTTTAGTGCTTGATTGAGGCCCTGTACATTATGATTTAAAATGTTCAGTATAATTAGGGTAGGGGTGTTTCTGTTTGGTGCTGAATTAAGTGTTTGGTTTATTATTTGGGCATCATGTAGTAAAAGATTGTTAAAAGTGTGAGTAGTATTTACTGAGCTAGTTGTAGGTGATAGAGAAATATTAGTTGGAGGGTTGTTATTGTTCATTAGATATTTGGTTAGTAGTGGGTTTGGGTGATGATGTAGTAGGTTGATTG
>CAJVPU010002791.1:0-10040 GCA_910591775.1 Dentiscutata heterogama | reverse complement strand
TGTGGTTTTAAAAGTGGGCTGATGTACCTCTTGGCTATACTTTAACAATAACCAAAAAATCTCTTATAACTTTACCAACCCCAAACTAAACTATCTAAAAGCTTTTAAAATATTAAGAAATGTATACCAAATAGACCAGGAGTTAAACTTGAAGTTTTTTAGTAGAGTGAAAGGATAGAATAAGGAGTTTGTTGTATTTGGATATAACTAATTGTGAGTTGGTAAAGATTTGTAGATAGGAGAGGATAGTCAAGATAACAGATAGAATTACTAATAGTTTAGTTTTATAAAAAGAAGGCTAGTTTGTAACTTGAGCAAAGAAACTTTGTATAACTTGGTTATTGTAGACTTGAATCTAGCTGATATCCATAGAGCATTGGTTAGTACCAAGTTGTTTGACAGAGCTATCTATATAAAAAGTAAATTGATACTAAAAAAGGTTAGCTAGTACAATTTGGATAAGCTGTGAAGAAGTATCATTGTTATAAAAAATAGTAGATATAGATGAGTCAATAAGATTAATTGATGATATAGATAGTATTTTAGTAGCTTTTTTGATATTAGTGAACTAGATAAGATCAATGTAGTTAGCATTGAGATTAAGTTGTTTGTTAGCTTTTTTTTTCCAAAAATTGAATAGAAAAAATAGCAGATACTTCAAGTATATAATAGCTAGAAATTTAGTTAAAGTTAAAGCTACAGCCATGGTAGCATGTACAAGTAATAGAAGTAGTGAGTAGAAGTTGGAAGTGGAAGTATTGATATTGTGTTGCTAGTAAGTTATAGAAATAGTATTAGTTTTGGAAAATGTTTTGCAAATTTGGCCTATTATGATATTTTTATTGTAGTAGGATAAGATCCAAGATTTATGAATTTTAAAAATAGAGTTGGTTTGATATGCAAAGAGATTAAGATCTTTAGATTGAAAATGTAATGAAATAGTATAAAGTGAGTTGTTGTCAAGAATAGTATTCTCAAGATAGTTAAACCAAGTAGGTTTTCTGCCTTTGGGAATATGTAAAATTTTTAGAGATAGATATTGCTAGTCTTAAAGAATATTGTTGTTAGCTAAGCAAAGTTGTTTTAAGTAGAAGATATATTTGTGTTGAAGTTGTTGTTTAAAGGTATTATATTTGGAGTGGTTAAAGATGTACTAAATATTCTTGGTGTGTCATTGCTAGTATATGTTCTCTAATTTCTTCTTTATCTATTAAACTTTCTATATCTTCAAAGCAGTATTTTGCTTGGTCAGTATTAGTATATACTTGTTCTAGATTACTGTAATTTTCACAGTTTTTATATATATTTTTAAGTAAAGTATTACTATTAGTAATTGTTTTGGGCTAAGAGAAATCAGGATGTGCATAAATAGAAGTTTGTAGATAGTTAAAAAGTTATATAATTTTAAAAATAGTTGTGTGTTTGTTTGGACTATCAATAGTAGGATGAGGATATTGTAGAATATTGGTAGTTTAACCAAAGATTATTTTGAAGTTGCTGGAGTCAAATATGAGTTGTGATACCAAGAGTAGAATTGTTATTAATATGGTTGAGAAAATAACTAATATAATGTTATAGTTATATATTTCAATATTGTGGATATTATAGAGATTATAATTAAAAAGAGTACTGTTGGAAGTAAAACAAGAAAGGTATACTTTTTGTTTAGCTATTGTAAGATATTTGCTTAGGATTTTGTTGTATTTGAGTAAGAGGATTATAATATTGTAGAGCTGATATTCAATAGTTGGTATGATAACAATATTTATAATATAGATAATTTGTTTGTCAGTTATGTTTTTGGTATCTGCAATATTGGCTAGTTGAATAGCCTCATCTTGAATAAGTTTAATTTGTAATAATTGCTTGTTATTAAGAATAAAACAACAACCAAGAAATTTGAAGGGTTGATGAAAAGAGATTGATTGCAAATTGGAGTTAAGAAATGAGATATTAGAAAAAAGTTGTGTAGTTATAAGTAGAAATTTGGTGGGATTAACTTGGATATCAGCTATAAAGTAAAGAAGAAGGCAGTTTGGAAAATTTTTTCAAGTTGTGTTTTGAAGTTAGCAACCCATAAAGTATTATTCATATATGCAAGAACAGATATGGAGGTGTTAAAATAGTTTGTTGAGTAGTAGATGTAAAAAGAATATATCTGGAGAAGTGTAAAGAAAATTTTGAAATTAGAGATTGTAATAGATTCTTCAAAAGAGTAAGATAATAGTTTTTCTTTGATTGATTCTATTTTTGACTAAGTAAAAATTTGTAAGTAGTGTTTGTAGTCGATTTCGCATAGTCGATTTTTATCGACTTAGCTGGCTTAGTCAGCCAATTTTCCAAAAAATCAACTTAGTCGATTTTATATTAGATTATATTAAGTACCAATCAAATTCGATACATTATCTCTCTTAGTACATAGCACTAAGAGTAAAAATTGAGAAAATCTGAAAAGAAAATCAACAAATATAAGGTCATGACAAAAATTTGATGAAATTACTGATAAATTCTGAAGGTAAAAAATATTTATCAACTCTGACTTAGCCGGCTAAGCTGAATTTTAAATATTGACTTAGTCAAGTCAATAAATAAAGATCGACTACAAACACTATTTGTAAGGCCAAAATTAGTAATAATATGGTTTGTATAATCAAATAGAAGATTAGTTAGGATATTGATAAGTTGTTAAGGTATTTGGATTCGGTATAGTGATTTTTGAAATAATTCAAAGTTAACTAAATTATAGGCTTTACTTATATCCTAGAAGAGAAGCCATAATTGGTTTGAATTGCTATTTGTATTTTCAATAATATTGTTAAGAATGTAGATAGGTATTGAAATAGAGTTGCCAAGAAGTGCAACAAAGTTGAATAGTAATAAGATATTGTGTTAGAAGAAGGTAAGGTTGAGATAATTAGTAAGAAGTTTAGTGTATAGCTTTTTGATATGTTCAACTAAACTGATAAGTTGAGTATTAAATAGATTTCTATCAAAGATAAATTTTTTGAAAATAAAAAATATACGTCCTTCTTTCCATTGTTTGAATATGGTTTGGAAGAAAAGATAGCAGTTGAAAAGAAATATAACAGTAGTAATAAAATTGAAGCCTGTATGTTTAAGCATTTTATAACTAATACCAAATAGACCACAGGCTTTATTCATTAGAAAATTTTTAAATAGTGTGGATATTAATTACTAGCTGCAAAAGTGATTGCTATTAATTAGAAAAATTGATAATAATCAATATTGGTAGCTAATCAATACACAATTAATTAAAAAAAATTAATTTTAATTTAGTTTTAATATTAATTGATTTCAATTAAAGTAATTCTAATTGATTTTAATTAGCAGCCTTGATGTCAATTGATTCTAATTAGTATCACTAATAATCAACAGAGGTGCTGCTTATTAATTGATATTTCTTTCTGTCAATCAATTGCAAACTAATTTAAAAATTTCCTGATATTATTAGAGAGTTGGTTAATAGTTGAGATGACTTTATCTTTTGTGAAGTTAGACAAGATATGAGAATATTAGAAAGAGTAATATTTGGTTTGGGGTTGTATTTGATATACTACAGTCAGGGATTATTGAAAATTGTGTAACGCAGATCATTCCGTTTTTTAGTAAAGATCTGCAATTCTGTAGTACAAATTTTGGCCAAATTATTGACTAGTTGTTACACTTTAGTTATTTAGTACATAACGGCCTTATAAAGCCTCAGGGATCCCCGGGGATTCCTAAACTACATAGCCTTGGAATACTTTTTGCAAAAAAATTTTGAAGGTTTTTTTAAAACTGATTGTTATTTTCAAATAATAAAAAACACTTTTGTTTTTTAAATTGAAATCGGTTTTAGAATAACCTTCTAATATATTTGCAGATCATTTCCATATTTCAATAATCCCTGACTGCACTAACTACACTATACTAGGAACCGGAAACCAGTATAAATCTTGAGCTCACTTCAGCCCCTGAAAAGTCTTGTTATGTCGTAAATCAAAATTTTCAGGGGCGTTACATCCGGAAAATATTTTAAAACGTAATTTTGGTCATCAAAGGGTAAGTCTGTCCAGACAAAAATCGATTTTTTTATAAGTGTCGATCACCCAAATTTCAAATGAAAAAATTACCTCGTGATTTGCGTGACCCCTTTTTTGGATGTACCATTTAAATAAATACACGTTCACTTATAATTTTATTTTGAATTACACTCTAACTTTTCATCCAAAACAAAAAAATGTCAGCAAAAAAACGAGCAAGATCTGACACTTCAGATAATCCAGAAAAAAATATTACTTTCGAACTTAAAGATACATTAAATCGTCCTTTTAAATTTTATATTCCTCTCGATAAAATACTTGAGAAACCAGAAACAATGCTTGGAAGAATGTTTGATCCAGCAAACAAAGAAATGCTTACTCCTGTTATCGTAGATGGTCAGCCTGTTTATCAACTTAAAGCAAATAATCATTTCGTGTTCGTAAAGATTGTTAATTATTATCAAACCAATAAACCACCTAAATATGAAACGAACGAACTCTACGATGAACAAGAATTCGACAAAGAACTCGATTACTTTAACGTACCCAAGTACACGCGTCAAGTCGAGATCAATGAATTCGTCGCAAAAAATCTCAAATCTATGATTGACAAACTCATATTGAACGTAGATAATAATTTCCGGTTACTCAAGACTGATTTTGTTTATAATTTTACTGAAAACAAGAATAGACAAAGTGTGAAGGAATTTAACGGAACCTCTAATGATGGATATGGATATGAATTGTTGAAACATTTTAAAGAAAATATCAAAAGCGCTGTAAAGAAAAATTTTCCTGAAAGCAATATAAGCATAGAACATATGACTTCATCACAACCAACGTATTCGATTAAAATATCAAATAGCGTAAACAAAAAAAACATCTTACAATATTTACCTGACGAATACAAATGAATGTAAATGTAAATTGTGATTCAATAGTAATAAAAATCTTTCAATTGATATTATTCATGCGTGATGATTCAATAATATCTTGTGATCTTATTTTACGGTTCAATTTTAAATTCTCATTGTCCCTTAAAATTATATTGTCATAAATTTCCATATTTTTTATAAAAAATTCATATGTTTATCAAATATTTCACGTCTAGTTGTTTATTATTAAAAAATATTTAAATAGACAGAAGTAATTCAGTATCTTCAGAACCAGATTTGTTGGATGAGATATTTAGGGAATTTGTGGATCTAGACCGTGTTAAAGTCTTAAATATTTATTAGAAGATAAATAACAGAGGATATTAAGAATTAGGGCTTAGTTTAATGTAGGTATAAATTATTATAATGAGAGTGATTTATTGTAGATGCCAGGTATTGTGTTGGTTTGACGCGAAATTTTAGTTTTATTAGATTCACGTTCGAATATTTTTCCATTGGAAAATTCTTGTTTAAAATTTTTAGAGATTTTAGACGCTACAGCAGCGTGGTGAATATGAAGAGCTCTAAATCTGAAGAAAAATACGAATTATTAGAGTATAGTACTTCAAAAGAATAGGATCATTTCGTCAGATCTTAGTGAGTGTTCTTTCAAGAATGAATGTGAAGGAATCAGTTGATTTACTTTGTGAAAATACGACTCTGACGTATTTGAAAAAATTATTTTGGATTGTTTGGTGAAAAAATATTAGTGAATGTTATTTGCAGCAATAAGACACCGACTTATATTCAGTCAGAAGAAAGGTTATTAGTCGAAACTTTATTTAAGAATAAAGCTTTGACTATTGTGATAATTATGCATGGACAATCGGAGCAAGGTGTTAGCTAATTTTTATGTGAAAATACGGTTTTAAGATACCGGTATATAGAACTTAGAGACCGTACTTATAATAATTGTAACGTGGATAGAATAGAATATGGAATAGCGTTCGTAGAAACATTTGAAATAACTCTACGTTAACACATTTAGGTTTGAATGAAAATTTTGTCGGCTACGATATAGTAGGATCGTTAGTTGATTAGCTTTACTTGAATTCAACGTTGAAATATACTTTGAGTTGGTGATAATCGTTTTGAACTTGATTTGATGTAGATTATAAAAGGCTAAAATAATATCTGAAGCTTTATTAATAATCCTGTTTTAAGTTCTCTTTATTTGGTAAAAATTAAATTTGAGACTGGAGGATTAAGATGCGAATACCATTGAGTTTTTTAGATATCAGAGGTAATTTCATTGGTTCTTGAAACTAAAAAATTTTGGTTGAGGAATATGTATATCATTGACACATTTGATGTTAAGGGAAGAATAGCTATTGCGGATTTGCTTTGTAAGAATATTAAATTAAATAATTTAAATTTACAGTTAATTTTTAGGTCTGATTTTAAGGCCTTGATCAATATGTTAACAGGAAATGTCACCCTGACGCTTTTGATATTAGGCATAGTTCTCTTGAAGAATCCGGTGGTAGAACGATTAAAGTAACGATCTCGGTCGTGGATTTTTTTGAGGTAGATACAACCTTCATGCATTTAAACCTTTGTGGGAATAAAAAATTACTAATGTTTTAGGCATTGTTGGCATTCGTGTTTGCAAGCATACGCGTTCATGAACGTGACATTTGTCATGTGATGATAATCGTGTCCTATTGTAGTGTTGTGTATCGTATCTACTAACGTTAATTTTTGCGTCATGGTTAAGCAGCAAGAAAAATTCAAGTTTAAATTATGTATCTTCGTGCTCTTATAAATTTTTATATGCGCAAAATTACTATCAATAATCAGTATAGTAGAAAACTAAGAATGATATGACATTTAAATTTTATTTAAATTTTATTTTTGTGCGTAACTGGCATAAGACAAATGGCTAATTCTTTTTTACTAAATGAAAGAAAGTAGTGGTGGCAGCTTTACTACAAAGTTATGCAAGAAAAATTTCCAAATATGAAACTAGCATAATTTGTCACAAAATGTTTCGTTTACTTGTTTTAATATTATCTTCAAGACGTCTCCGATTGTTATTGGGCATAAGCCTCCGGTTTACGATTCTTACAAATATTTATTTTTTAATAAATAAATGCGTATAAGGTTTATACTTACCTCAAAACTAAATAATATAAATAATATGTGAGATGATATTATCCTTGAAAAAACTTTATTGTATAATGCCAATATTTGTCATAACCGTAGTATCAACTGTATTCTTCATCTCCATCATTCATACCACTACATACTTCACGCTTACTTATTCTTTATATACACCAACTGTAAATAAAAATGTAGATCCTGATATTTGGAATTTAACAATTATTCATACAAACGATGTTCACTCACATTATGATCAAATTAATGAAGAATTCACGGATTGTACAACGAAGCAATTCGAAGAGAACGGGTGTTTTGGTGGAATCGCTAGACATAAGACTGTAATTGATATGTTGAGAAGAGAGAATAAAAATTCATTGCTTTTGGATGGAGGAGATCAGTTTCAAGGTATTGTACATAAAAACACTTGTGACCAATCTACGCGTAAATGTCTATCAAATAAAAAACTCAAATATTTGAATTTGAATTTGAAAATTTGTAGGTACTTTATTCTTTACACATTACAATGTAAGTTAAATTATAATTATAATTTTAAGGCAAGTTGAATAAGAAAATTAAAAACCAATTTTTTCAATAAAACGACAGGGAATGTTAAGTTCTGAAGTTTTGGTGAGTATTTCTATATTTGTGGCAAATCGGATTTATCTCCTTAGAACTAACTATCCGTACTATCATCCAAATGAAGAATTTACTTGGTTATAACATCACGGTGAGCCTTTCATTGCTCTTTTCCTCTGTTAATTTTTTTTTAAAAGTAACTAATTTATAAAGTAGGCCATTGGAAACCATGAATTCGATAACGGTCCAGAAACACTTGCTGCCCACTTCGAACAATTAAACATGCCAATTGTGTGTGCGAATATAAATACAACATTAAATCCTTTACTTGGAGCGTACATAAAACCATATCATATATTTGAAGAATATAATATTGCTGTTATCGGTTATATAACAGAATGTATGTCAATCTTATTGTTTTTTTAAAATTTTTAAATTTGAACATATTTTCCCATCAAATTGATTATTTTATACTAAGATAACAGATGAATTTTCCAACGCGGGTTCGACCATATCATTCACTGATCCAATTTCTACAGTTCAACATTACGTTGATGAAATACATTCATTAGGAATTAACAGAATTTTAACACTTTCTCATCTCGGATACAAATTTGATAAAAAATTAGCGGCAAAAACTCATGGTATTGCTGTGCATATTGGAGGGCATAGTCATAGTTTTCTATCTAACGATGCCACTTCAAAGGATTATTCATTAATAGAAGGACCATATCCTACTGTTGTCAAGAATGCTGAAGAAGAAGATACATTGATTGTGCTGGTAAAATAATGCTATTGATCATTTTGATGATAAAATTTACATATCTAATATGTATGTACTTACGTACGTAGGCATTCTGGTCCGGAAAATATATAGGACATTTAGATATCTCATTTAACAAAGCCGGAAAACTTGTCGCTTATTCCGGTGCACCAATCCTGATTGATCAATCAATTCCTCAAGACCTTGGCCTGGCTAACTTAGTAAGCCAATGGCGATCTCCATTTGATAAATATACAAACATTACAATCGGCAATGCAATAGACGCGTTTGATCAATCTAAATGTCAGACAGAAGAATGTACGATCGGAAATCTGATCGCAGACTCATTCCTTTGGTATTTTCAACGAGATACTAGCAGCAAATTAAAAGCGAATGTTTCCATTTTAAATGCTACTAAGTTTGACACTATGAAAATAAATGCTGCAATCATAAATGCCGGAGGGATCAGAGCTGGACTATCGGAAGGGCATATTACAAAAGCAAACATTCTGACCATTTTACCATTCAATAATTCTCTGGTGATTTTACCCTTAACTGGAAAAGACATTTCAGATGTGTTAGAAACGGTAGTAGGAAGATCACGTAATATTATTTCAGGAAAAAGAGTCAGTAGTTTTATTCAAGTTTCTGGAATCAGGTTTAAATATGATAGTAGCAAACCGATATTTGAGAGATTGATTGAAATAAAGATTTGGAATTGGAATACCAAAATGTTTGAGTCAATCGCGAGCGATAAAATTTATGAAATTGCTACTATTGATTTTATTGCAAACGGTGGTGATGGGTAAGTAAATTTTTTTTTTTTTTTTTTAGATTCTCCCGTTTTAACTATAATTTCTTTTGAATCTATCTTTAGGTTGCTTCCATATCCAGTTCTAGGATTAATTCCTTTTGACACAGAAAATAAGATATTAACAAGTTACATCCTTGATCAAAAAAATATATTACCTTATCTAGATGGTCGTATACAAGATATTGCTATATTGAACAAATAATAACACATGAATTCGTATATTCTACTTTTAACACCAAAATTTTCAGTACAAGTGCTTATAGCAATAATTATAAAATTGGCCTAGTATTTAGTCACTTAAAAAGTTGATGTAATAAATCGTAGCCTACTTAATGTATACAAAGGTTATTTATTGGTTAGGTTTGCACTGTAGAACTTTCCAATAGTCTTCTTGCATTCATTTATCCATCTTCGAATCTTTATATCCGGATCGCACGTCTGACATCATGTTTCTTTTGAGTTATCTTCATTCAATGTGTACTTTTTAATTGCATAGTAGTTATTTCACATTAGATTATAAATATTGTAATTTTATGTTTATCAACAAATATGAGATTAAATAGTAGGCGTTCAAGGACTTGAACAGCAGAATTTTTTGTATATTAAGATAAAAAAAATAATTAATATGGTGCAAGACATCTATACTCAACGGTTACACGAAGTGTTTCAATTTTTTAAATGGCTATAACTTTTTATCTAAGAAGTTTAAAAAAAATTTGACCGGTAACCTTATAGAGCTACATCAGCTCTACATGTGTGCCAAATTTCATTTCAAAATCTCATCACTGTAAAAAGTTTTAGCGATT
>CAJVPU010002790.1:0-10040 GCA_910591775.1 Dentiscutata heterogama | reverse complement strand
ATAAACTTTGGAACGCGTTTATTGAATGTTTACGCGACACAAATAAAGAATTGATTGAAGAAATACAAAAGACAAGTAACACTGACCAAAATTAAAATAAACTACTGATAAGAAATAATTATATAAAGACACCCCAAAGACCTGATGAAGGACATCCAAAACTTAACAGATAAACTCAAAAAGACCCTAAATAATAAAGATACTTTCAAAACACGAAAAGATCTTGAAAAGACTTTATGTCCAAAGATACTGAAAGACTTAATCATAATATAACATTCGTAAAAAGACTTGAAACAACAGTAATCAAGAATAGTGAAGAACAAAAAGAAATTAGAAGAAGCACATTATTCAGAGAAATAAATAAATCTGAAAAAGAAAGAGATTGTGACAATTTTGACCGAAACATAACTATACTAGCACTAATAACCTTAGCACAAGAAAAATCCCAAGACTTAGAACATAGATACTGGATATATAGTATCTTAAGACGAATTAACAGGGGAGAGCATAATTTATCGTATAAATTTAGACTTGGGATAAGCACTTTCCAAATAGAAAAGGACCTGAAAAAAGTACCTTCTTTAAACGAACTAAAGGCTGAAATTAACCTAAAAATTAAAGAACACAAGAAAAAATATCACTTTGAAAAATTACAAGAGTTAGAAGCTGAAAACATTGAAAACCAAGAGAAAATTAAAGGAGAAAGAAAACAAAAAAGAAAATTAAAAAATTAGGTTAATGATAAAGAAAAGATATTTACTCTATACTCTGTGGCAAGCATTATTAATTGCAGAAGAAGGAACACACGGAGACACAAACTGCTCAAGGACTAAAATTCATAACCTATCAGAAGAAGCAAGACAAAAATACGAAAGTGATAGAAAACCTACTGAAGAAGACGTAATATATATTTTAATAGAATATCACAAAATATACAAGACCTGGACTTTCGGAAAAACTATTAGTCTCTACCGACTCATAATTGAAGAGTGGGAAGAAAAACAAGAAGAACTAAAAGAAGGAATTACCTCACGAAAACAATTAGAAAAATTAAAGACTCATAAATTTTGAAACAATACAATTGGAAAAGAAATAAAGGAAGAAATTGAAGAACAAGTTAAAGAATTAATCTTGAAGATAAAAGCCCTCGAAGAGATACTACAATTAGACATTGAAGACTTATATTACAAAAGGAATGAGTAAACAAAACGAATCAAACGGATGGACCCAACAAAGACCAAATTACTGTCAAAAATGCGATTCTCATATCGAAAGACCTGAAGAGCATAATTGTGAAACCTTACTAGAAAAACTAACGACAGCATTCAAAGAATATGAAAACAGTGAAGAATTTGAAAAAAGACTTGACCAAATTAGAAAGAATCAACAAAATAAAAATCAGTTTACTTGCGGAATATACAAAGAAAAGGGACATACAAATAGTTACTGCCCAATTCAAGACTGTTATTAATGCGGAAGTAAGGGCCATCAATCACGAGACTGTCCTACCAAAATGAAAACTAATTACTATAATTGGAACTAACAATGGGACGATAATCAACAAGGACCATCAAAAAGAATATTCGTATACAAATATTGCAGCGAAAACCACCGGAATGAAAATTGCAAAACGCATAGATTATTAAAAGAAAATGCTAATCTATTCTGTAACTGCAATGCAGAAGAAATTTTATTAAAAAGAAATGAACATGTACAATGGGCCTCTTATTCAACAAACCGCGACAAGAATCATTGCTGTTACTGTAAAAGACCAACATTACCCCAAAATCTATACCCGATTGAAGGACTATATACTGACCCTTTTTCACATGGACCTTTATTTCTAAAAGAACAATTAGTATGCCAAGGATGCTATTGTGAATTTCACGAAAATCTAGACTTATGGGACCAACGAGCCCAAGACTATTACAAAAAATTGGGACAAGGAAAATTAACGAATTGTCGACTCTGCTAAAAGCAAATCCTGAAAAGAAAAGCAGAAAACTGGAATTCAATGTATTTCTGCACAAAAGAACAAAAGTTCGCCTTTAAAATTTACTATTCCGAAGAAATTTTAGGAGATAATAAACTCAAAAAAGACATCCAAAGGCTCACAAGAAACCAAACAAACATACATTGGGAATTAAACGAATCAGTAATTTTCAGACTTGTAAAATATATCACCGACAACCCTGACGAGAATTTATGGAACCATGGAAATCCAAACATTATACAAATTCAAGATACCCGAGAAACCGATATTATGAATTATCATAATTTATACAATTGGGGACAGCAACTAAACCATGAAGATGAAAACGACTTTGAGTTATCAGAAGTATTTGAAGATAGAATCATGGAAGAAGACCGGATCCACCAAGCAGTTGAAGAATCACTTCAAGAAATCCATAATAATCGAAAAGGGAAAGAAAAAGAAGACTTTGAAGAAAGTTTACGGAAAAGCAATGTTGACCTCTGCAAAGAATGTCTGATGCCAATTGAAAGAAGAAAAGAAGGAGATAAAGATTTCAAAAAAGAATACTGTGACCAATGTTTCGAAGACATAGAATCAAGAATGATTATCATAGACGAAGAAAGACCTAAGGAAAAAGAAAGACTCGCCATAGAAGAAGAACAATTTTACTACGAACCTGAAAATATTACCGAATACGATGAAGAAATACACTGAGACAAATATCAAGAACAAATAGATCAAAACGCCCAAGACTTGCGAGAAATGACTCAAATAATTTTAATGTTCCAACTAAAAAATGAAGAGACCGTAACAAGAGTCCAAACCCTCGAAAAACTGCCCTAAAGTTAACCGCAAGGAATGACCAATTGGAACAAAAAGTAAAGGACCTCGAAAACCAAAGTGTAATATTAAAAAGAAGAATCGAATATCTTGAAAGCAATTCTAAAAAGATTTTAAAATTCACCTCTAGTACCCAAACAGAATTCATTAATTAGACTAAATAGAGTTTATCTTTAAAATAATATCATTATCTTTATTATTATCTTATTATTAATATTATATTACCATGTATAAATAACTTCATACTTTATCAATAATATTTATTACAGCTAAAACGCCAAGAAAAACAAATGACCCAAAAAGTAACAATACAATATAAACAAAAAGTAAACAATAGAGATAAGGAACAATTATAAAAAGACCTGAAAAATAACTTGACCAGACCTCATGCCAAGGCATAACCAAAAATATAAAATAAGAGAACGATACTCTACTTGCAAATATTGTAAAACCCATAAACTACCTTGCGACCAAAAGATACCGTGCACAATCTGTAAAAGCATAAACGAAATTTGTAAAAGGACATATAAACTCAAAGATCTTGATAAAGTAAATAAGAAAATATTGGACCTCCAATCAACACTAACACGAATATTCAGAGAAAAACAAATCATCAAAGACTCGTTAAAAGACCAAGGAATACCATTAAGAGAAACACCCGAAACCACAGACAGTGAATGAAAAGAAAAGATAAGCGAGCAACTAAAGCCTGCGACTACTGTAGAGAAAAGAAAATAAGGTGCAAATACAACAACCAAAATCAAACGTGTATTCAGTGTAACTCACGTGACCTATTGTGCAAAAACACAAAGAAATATTTCCCAAGAGGACCAAGATCCAAGAAACTTAAGTGGATAATAAATGAAACAATATCTAAAAACTTGAATGACCACAAGACAAAATAGACTAGCACCACCACAACATACACGAGAAACAAACATAACCATATTCCTACAAAATGCGCTACAAGTAGCATATCAAACCAGAACAATAGTAGAACAAGATATAATTGCCCGACAACCCTTTATAAGAACATTAACAAGAAATGCCATCTTGTACATCACAACACAACATGGAAACTTACTCCGACAAGCACAAGCAAATAGAATTAATAATCATAACTTAGTGTTTACAACCCTAGGAGAAATATCTCAACTAAAAGACTGTCGGACAACACCAGAATATGTTTATTCACAAATAAATCTAAGAATAACAGGACTACAAAGACCACCAGTAACAATAAGAAGTGGATGCCAAAGACCAAGAAATACTGGAAGGAGAAACTTCGGGAACTTCTAGAAGAATACAAAGAATTGATACTTGCAAAAGAATTAAATATCGAATCAACGCATAAATGAACATACTTAAAAACAGCTCTAATATCGTTATCAGTAACACAAGAAATATTTGAAGAAGAAATAAAAGAAATAACTCTTAAATTCATAGACGGAGAAATACTTGAATATATTGAAGAACTATTAAAACAATAACAACCTGGAACAATTAGTCGAATTATCCTCATTACCATTAATAAACACGACTCTTTTGTGGATGAACCACTTTGCTGTAACAGCTATAGCATACGATAGAGTATCAATACACTTTATACTCTTACTAAAAGACGTGATACTAGTATTTGGAGTGTGTTATATAGTGAATAAAATATCAGACCTAATAATTAAATATGTATCAATAAAACAACAGGAAAACCTCCTTAAAATAGAATTTAATGACTACAAAGAGTAATAGCCAATAAAATAGAACAACCCAAGTATTAAAAGAATACCTCGAAGATTTACAAGGAATAATCCAATTAGACTTATTAATTGACTTAACGCATCAACAAATAATCAAACAAATTCAAAGTTTAAATAATAAATATTCCTGCGCGCAATTAAAAGAAGGAATTAATAAGAATTACTGTCTAGTATCAGTATTAGACGAAATTAATAGAGTAACATCCCTAGTAACAAGAACGATTAGTTTAGAATTGACATTTAATCAATATCGATCTATACCTGAAGAGCAGAAAGAAGCCGAAGAGGAAATATATTTAGAAGAGCTAAAGGAATTAAAAGGAAACCTAGAAAACTTAACTAACTACGAGTTAGAACAAAAACTTGAATTGTTACAAGACAAAAACATTGAAAATATAAACAGTTTTATAATCGTGCACAAGGGAAACAAAACTAAAAATATCGAAGAAATCAACAGAGAAATAAAAAGATTCGAGAAATACGTAAATAAAAGAAAAGAATACTTGAAAGAACTTAATGAGCAACAATAGGAATATATACCAAAGAATAGAAAGGATCATACAACAAAGAAAATTTAAATTCATTTGGAATATCTCACATAGGAAATCAAAGTTTAACCCAACTAAAGAAATACTAGAACAAAGAACAAAAGATCAGATAGTAGAAGATATAATAAAAACAGTCGAAAGACTTCAGAAAAGAATACAACCAACAAATAATAATCGAATAGGAATAATCTTAGTTCTACTACAAACTGTAAAAGAATTATCACCATCTATACACGAGACTGAAGGAATTATATTCAATTACGAATCAACTGCAATACAAAAGGATACATAAATAAACTAAATATTGTACAATCCCAAATAGGAGTAATACTTGATGAAATAGAAGAAAGAATACAAGATCCTTTAGCCCAAAGAGAAGTTTATTTAATACCAGACGAATTAGAAGTGGTAACAACTCATATTCTTAATACTGTAAGAAATCTCTACTCGTTAGAAGGAGCAACTTACTTTCTAGACTACGACGAAGAAATACAAGCATGACTATCAGAAAAGGGAGTAAAACAGTCTCTAGAAAACGGGAAAGCAAAAGAACTAATTGAGAAAAGAACTGAAGAACTGCTTCAAGAATTACAACAGTATAATGACTAAATTTAAGAAAATAAATATAGAAAAATACTTTGATCTTTATCATAAATTAACAAAAAGAGAGAATCCTAGATACGAATCAACCATAGAAGAAACAAGAGGATACTTTAAAGAAATATTCAAAGACATTGAAGAAGAATACTACGAAGAAATTCTACGACTAGAAGTAAATGGAATAGCCAACTCTATAACCTCTTTATTTCCTAGAAGGAAAGAAACAGACTTTGTCTATTTCCTAGTAAAAACACTTAGAGAAATAGACTACGATATTAACCAATTCGTTTCAGATATCAAAGACGTAAACCATTCCCAGTGGTCTTTTGTATACACTGATGAACAAAATAAAGAACATCGAAGAACAGTCTACCAAAGCGAACTTGAAAATCAGATACACGCTATATATATAACAGCAGTAGGATTCTACGTAGGATTAAAATTTGATAAAACAACACTTGAAGAGATAAAAGAAGAACATAAGAAATTCTGGAAAGATAAATGACTCATTGGAAACATTTAAATTCTGAACTGATATTCGAAGAATACTATTGTTTTAATACAAAACCACATAGATCAGGACAGTCAATAAAACCAAAAGAATTGACAACTAACCAATCCCTAGAACTATTAGGAATATTAATAAACGACTTAGAATTAGAACTTGAAGAAGTAGCCCTTAGAAGTGCAGTACTAGAACAGAAAATTCTTACAATATACAACTGCTATTACAACGACGACTATTTGTGGATAGCAACAAAAATAAAAGATATTTATAAAACAATTGAGTGGCAATATAATCCAGACTCAAGTGCATACGTTGGAAAAACTTTTGAAGAATACGAAAGACAGTGTAGACAAGAAAGCTATAAACGACATCTCGAAGAAATTTATAAGAAAAGAACAGGAATGAGTATAAGTAGAGAATATTGGAAATCCGGAGAACAAACCTGGGAAAATTTTAGGAAATACCATGCAACAATTTGGGAATGAGATTGCAATCAATGGAAAACTGTTGAACCCAGAATTAAATCAATGCGAGAAAAAATTGAACCAAAAGGACCAGCCACAAAACGACTTGAAAATTTACTCAAATCCAGAGCTATTAGCATACCTCAATAAACCAGTATTCCTACATGACCCCTACCAACTACCAAATAGAATAATGACTCAGGCAATAGGATTTACAATGATAAATAAAGAAGCATACATTTTATTAGCAGAAAGAATTAACCCGAATAAAAGCTTTTATCGAACATACAATGGAATGGGTGGAAAGGGAAAATTAGACCAAAACGGAATGCCAAAAGAAATCATAGAAGTAACAGCTCTAAGAGAAATATTTGAAGAATCGGAACTAGTGATAAAAAATAGTAATTTAATAAAGATTCAAGAAAATTCTTATTATTCCACAGAAGAATGGATAGCAACAGGATGCAATCCTGAAGAAGCAAAATACTTTATAACACTAGGACTATTCATTTTCCAACTAAATGATGAAGAAATTCCCAAAAATACTGAACCAGAAACCCTAGGACCATGGAAACTATATTCCCTGAAACAAATAGAAGAACAACAAATACCCCTTGTACCAATGGTACTACAAAACCTATGGTACATATTCAAAAGAATTGAAGATTACCCAACGTTAGAATATATAAACAAAATAAAAACGGCACACCAATATAGAATAATAAACCCAAAGAAAACATTTATCAAATTATTCGAAGGAATAGATTCTGAATCCGACGAAGAACAACTCGAACCACTAACGATAGAAGAATTTGAAAACATCATGATCAATAAAGAAGACATAACCTCAAAACAGATTAAAAGAGGACGACTATTCAAAACTCTAATTCAAAAACAAATAGCACCACTAAAACGAATAGAAAAACAACTTATGAATTTTGACCATCTCTATATGGGATACAAATATCTAACCATCTTTGACAAAAACGACAGAGCCAAAGTAGCGACAGTATTAGAAAAATATCCCAAAGTAATTGACCTATCAAAACTACCAGACAATATCTTGGAAAAACTTAAAAAACAATATTACTATTACAATCTAAAATACGATAATAACGGACAAGCGTGCCAAATTAAAATACGACAAACAAATGAATTTCAAGTTACACTTGTAACAATTAGATTCTTAATGATCGAATACAAAGACCTTACCCTTATCTAGAAGTAACCGGTAATACAAATCCGGCCACCGAATACTTAACCTTAGCCATGTGGGGTAATCAGTTAGATGCGGTCTAACCGATTACCCCACATTATAGGTCGTCATCCTCGTAAAAAACCTTAGCAATCTTGTGATCTAATGATTGGGTTTTGACAATTTTGGACTCAATAGAATCGTCTCGATGTGAAGAACATTTTGATAGCTGTTTCATTAAAAACGGTCCAGTGGATTAAATGTTATTTAAGATTTAAAAAGGTGTCAAATTATATCTGTTTTAGTACAATTGCAAAAATTAGCCAAAACGGATACATACAAGATTAATTAATTTATATTAGGGATAATAAGTTGATTTTAGTAGCTTGATTTACATTAGTTTTCGAATATTTTTTTGGTTTTCTTCTTTCGTATGTGACCAGATTGACAGCAAAATTTTTATTATTATGCCTAATTAATTAAAACATTTACATTTGCAAGAATTATTTTTACGTTCGTCCCTATTATTTATGTAAATCATACTTTTTTCAACATCCTATATGTTGATAACTTTACAAACTTTAAACACTTTAAATTAGGAGTTTCAAAATTAAATTAAATTAAATTTTGTTACTACTAAATTTGATTTCACAAAAGAAACCCCGATCATTTCTGAAATACACTATTTTCAGTGAGCTTTTAATTCAGTTAAATGGCTTAGTTATAGATCTAAAATTTCACTTCACATTGTAAACAATGCGTAATATCTTAAGGTTAAAGTATATAAATTAAAATAAAAAAATTTGATCAAATAGTTATTAAAAAATCTTTTAAATTTATAATAAGAATAATTTTGTTGGCTAGCTGGTTTTTTTTAGAAGTTTGTATTACCGGCGCAAATAACTAGTACACGTACGTTGTGATGATACGGATATCTATCTACACTAAAACCAATCTGAACAACACTCTATACTGCTAAACTCTGTCTAAACCTTAATATGGCAGGCTACGAGAGAGGCGTGGAAGACTTGGTCCGAGTTATTAAGGTCAGATAGAGCTCTGGATTACGTCACGAGGCTCTACTCTGAGATCACGGATTTAGACTACTAATTCTATGCTAGTTTGACTTATCGGGAGGGGGGTAATTGGAAGAAATATTAAAGTCAGAATAATTAACTCAGATTGAGTCGAACTCTAGTGAGTTCCACAACTCTACTCTCTCTTTTATTAAAGCAAAAGGTGGGTCTTATATGCTTTTGACTTCAAACTTCGTACATATGGCTGTGTTTTAGATTTCTGACATCTTACTATGTCTTTTGAACGACTTGTATGTTTTGTACGAATTGCATGACTTGTACGATTCGTATGTTTTGTATGTTTCGTATGAGATTGATCAACAAAGTCTATCTATGGTAAGAATATCCCTTTCGCTATTTTTGACTAATACATATATGATGATAATGATAATAATACTAATAATAGATATATATAAAAAAAAAATTTAAACGATATAGCACCCGGGTTGCCGCTCACAACGTACGTACGTACGTATATGCGTAAGCACGCACGCACACTAGCCAACCTAGTATCACCCATAAAAAAATGTAGCTGATGTCATCATTAATGCATGGAACTTAAAGTTCCGATAATTCAGCGAATTTTTTTTTTTTTATGCGATAATAATTTATATTATGTACTAAGCGATAAAATTTTTATCAAATATATATTTAATTTTTATTTTCTTTTAACTAAACACTTTAGTATCAGCTTTAATAGTGCACATATAAAAATAATTAAAAGTTGGATTATGTGAACCAACACATGGTATTATGATTTAAATCCGCCAAGTTGTTTTGCGTTTTCAAATTTTTTAATATCTTAAAGCATATTTTTTAAAGCTTTAAAATTTTAACGGACAGAATTTAGCCAATATTTCGATTCGGTTTATTTCGTGAAATGTTTAGAATTTTTTTTTATTTCTAATATATGATAATATATAATTTAATGTTGGCATTTTAAAAGAATTCGATACTTCTTACTTCTTCGAGCATATCACAGAAATGATTTAAATTAGTTCATTCGAATTTTCTTTATCACCGTTGCTATTAAGTATGAAGTCATTTTTATTGTATAATTTTCATATCTTGTTTTGT
>CAJVPU010002789.1:0-10047 GCA_910591775.1 Dentiscutata heterogama | reverse complement strand
TGATGTAATATCGTAACTATCCGAAATAAAGCTCATGCCAATAGCCTAAGTGGTCACCTTTAATATTAAAAAAAAAAAAAAAAAAGAATTGGTATGCCAACCCAATTTACTAACCTAATAACAAATATTTTTAACTCTCATCAAAACTAAGTCATTATAACAATTGGCAAAACACAACCTTACAATGTCAAAGACAGCATATATCAAGGCAAAACAATTTCTCCCATACTCTGGTGAATATACTATGATCTCCTCCTCTGCCACATTAGAAATTCTATACTTGGCTATTCCATAATGGTTAATATTACTAACCCCAACCAAACACTTATGGCCACCACTAATGTAATCGCCTATATGGATGATACCACATAGATCGCACCCAACTGCAGTTCACTCGAACAAATACTTACGATTGCCTCATCCTTCTACAACATGGCAAAAATCACCATCAACCCTCACAAGTCAATACTCTTCCATAACAATGATCAAGATATAAACCCTATCCTTTTTCAAAACCAACCTATATACAACCTCCCACCTAAACAAACCTTCTGATTTCTTGGGACATACATCGACTATATAATCGACAATCAATATGTAATCAAAAAATTCAAACAAGACTTTTGTACAGAATTAAATGAACTTAAATTCTCCAAAATCACTGAAAAACAAGCTATTTACATCATTAATGCATCCTACTAGCCAGGCTTCAATACCAACTTTCTAATATCTATCTCACCAATCCCAACTATCAATATTTAACACATCATTATTCCTCAATAGTGAAACAACAAGGTTCACTAGCCTGAAGCATCCTAACTCACTCTTATTTCACCCGCACACCTATACACTAACAAATACCTTCTAGCTCTAACAAAAACACCATGCAACTATACTCGAAAACCTGCTCAACTCACATCTAACCCCTCTAACGTTTACTATACGCCTCCAACAACTTAAAAATGACGCCTTCTCCAACTCTTCTATACTTACAACCACTCTATATTTACTTATAAAGAATACAAAACATTTACTGCCCGTCTTATTAGAAATATCCACCAACTTAATATTCAGTATACTAGAACTGCTAACCCCAGGCCAATACCACTTAATACACCAGGACATTCGATTAACTCTGTCCTTCTCAACCTAAAAAACTGCATTTATATTAAACACTGTCTCAATCAACACAACATCTCAGCAATAGAACAATTCACCAATCATGACAATACTGAAACACTAAGCTGGAAAAACTTTCATTACAATATACTTAAAATATCTCGAAGCTGCCATCTCAAATGGTTCACTCAAATTAATGAAGCCTTAAGCGAACTTACCTTACCCTCACTAGAACTTATCCTCCTTAACCCTTATACTTGGACACAAGCCTCAAACCAGTCAAAATAGATAATTACACCGGACCATACCTTTGGCAAAATAACCTTTTCATGAGACAATCTCTTCAAAATCCAATATTGAATCTCGACCCTATTACTAATACACTAAAATACTGCAATCGATGCTCTCTTCACAACTACACAACCCACAACACACGTTGCTCATTCTGGACATCTAAATCTTTGGCATTTCAAATACAAGTGTCATCAAAACGTACTTGGCATGGTACCCTCACCAAACTTCAGGCTCCCCTTTCACCTCACAAACACATAACTAAGTCTAACCAATTCATAACATGAAACCACTTATACTCTTTCAACATGGCACAAATGCATAATGAGCATGCTAAAAATATTTGGAGTACATGCTTAACATTCCCAATTCTCACACCTATTTCAGACCAACTAACAATCGCAACTCAAAATAAACACATCTCTATACCAAGCTCAATTCTCACCTTCTCCAACCTTATGACAAGAATAGTTACACAAAACAAAAACTGGCCTAGCCTAGCAAAAATTACAATCTCTACACTTTACACACTTCTCACAATCACCCCATCTCATTCACAAATTTACCTCACTACCAATTCGACTACTATAATTAAACTACTCCCACTACTCACAAACCTATCCATAACTACAACTAATACTATCTGAAAACAAACAAACTCAAGCCTCTTAATAGCAATCCATGCTGCTATTTACACCAAATATATTAATATCCAAACTACCCACTTTCGCTCCACTAACACAATACTCTCTCATAACAATATCCTTCAAGCTGAAATCGATCCATCAACTATGATCAACAATACCCATCTTCTCCACTTTAATCACCAGCTTGCATCCAACGATTTAAAAACTCTAATCAAAAAACTCCACACTACAACTAATACTATCTCATGGTACTACCAAAAGAGAATACAATCATGGATACCAAATACACCCAATGTTCAATGGAATGCAATATTTCTATACTTTCAACACAACGACAAACCTCATCAACGCTCAACTGATCCCAAGACTTCTAAAATAAAAAACTTCAAATTTAAACTTCTAATGAAAGAACTACCCAACCAACTCAACCTATTCAAATGGCATCTACTAAAACATATCTCCCCTATCTGCAAATGCTGCAATACAAATACAGAAGATGATGCTTATTGGCTCACATATATAACCAACCCCACTACAATTACTAATCTTCTCCAAGATACTACTAATCAATTTCTCTGCAAACATAGTCTTCCATCATCAAATATTAACAACTTCATTCAAGCATTCACTCAAATCCATATAATAAACCAAACACCTCTTGGTATCATTACAACAGAAACTCTAATACCGACAAGGATTCACAGCAAAGCTATTCACTTGTCCCCGGAACTACACCACACTATCATAACTGAAATACACAAATTGATCTGGACTCCAAGCAGAATAATGGCGAAGAATAACAACAACAATAATCACAATCACTCAAACAATACTACCTATTTTAGCTTAAATATGATGATACCAGAATCTAACTCCAACTCAACACTACATAGTAAACTCTCATTATAGCAATATTAATACATTAGTTATAATACTCCCCCTAATGATATTCTCGACATATAGTTTAGAGGTCTTTGACCTGTCTAGCTAAGGTTAAGGTCTAGAGTAAAGTAGCTCCATCTCCACTTTCTCTAAAAAATTATATAAACTTAGCTTGTAAAATCTGCATAACAAATAATAAAGAAACTGAGAAAAAGACCTCACTTAAAAAAAAAAAAAAAAAAAAGTAAATTTTGCATTATTTACTTTGGTCATTCTGACGTTGGCTAGTTTTCCAAAGTTAATTTTTCCACTTTGTAACATTATATGTCTTTCTGCTTGGAATGCTCTTTCTCCTGTTTCCCAAAATTCTTGTAAAGTTGTTGGATTAGCATGGTGGATTGCTCTTTGTATTTTTATGGGCATTCTTGTTTTGAGATATTTATATTCTCCTGCTTTGAAATTGGCATTGAATAAATGTCTGGAGATTTGCATTAATTTTTATAAGTGCTTCTCTATACATAGAATGCTGATTCATCTTCCTAATTTGGTTTTACAAAGGTATGTTTTAGGAATTTTTCCTGCCATGCTTGTTGGACATCATTTTTGATGAATGCTCTATCAAAGATTTCTCATCATCCTTTTTGATTATGGGCTACTGCTGCTACTCCGCAGACTGTTAATGCTGCTTCAGCATTATTTTGTGCTCTATTGTATTCATGGTTACTTGCAAGAGGATATCTACTATGATCTAGTAGAGTATTTTTAATGTCATCTTGGTTGTTGACATTTGATCTAAACCAGCTTAAAGCTTCATCTTTATTTTCTTTATAAATATCTAATGCTACATCAAATAGTATAGTAGATACTTTTGCCATTATTGCTCTCCATAATGAAGTGTTGCAAAATACTTTTGGGTTATTGTTTGCATTTGCTATTTGATAGTTGGCATTTTGTCTTGTATATCCTTCATCAGAATTTCCTGAGAATACTCCGAATTCAAATAATATTTTTAGTACATATGAAGAAATTGTGGTTTCAGTTTGGTTTTTCTATTTGATATATTTTTTAGAGTCTCTATTGAAAGTTTGTATTGTATTTTCTAGTCCTTGAATATTTGGTATTTTCAGTTTTGTTGCCATTTTTAACTAAAATACTCCCTGTAATTTATTAATTTAAATTGATATTCGCACTGTGCTGTTTTTAACCACTTTCTGATATTATCTTTAGTTGCTCTGGTTACTTGAAGTATGTCTTCTAGAATTTGTTTTTCTCCTACTAAGTATGAGTATAATAATAGAGCTGCTATTTCTTCTTCTGTGATATCAATATAGTTATTTTCTTCTTCCTCATATGTCCAGATTCTATTTTGGTTATACGTTCATGTTTTGATTACTTTTCTTGTTGCTAGTGTTCCTAGATTATTTAGTTTATAATATAATCTTGATATGACTTTTTTGATTTTTGCTTTCTTTGTGTTTTGCAAAGGTTTTGGATATTTTTGAAAGAATTGGTTGAAAACTTCTTGGAAGATTATTTCTGTTTCAGGGTTCATTTACTAGTAAAGAATTCTGGTTTTAAGTTTGCTTCTTCAGGAAGTTTCTTTATAAACTCTTCTGATTCTTTGTATTGTATTGCTAGTTGTAATAATTTTAGATATGATCTTGGTACTAATTTCCCATTAATATGGGCTTCTTTATATTCGTGAAGTATATATCTTTCTGCAATTTCTTTTATAGTTTGACTTTTTGTTATGATTTTTGGTCTTGGTCTGATGACAGGTGGTTGTTTAGGAATTTCTTATTCTTTGATAATAGTTATTTCTTTGTATACTTCCTTAGGTGGTTCTAGAAGTGATAATACTATTCCTTTATAGTCTGATTTAATAATATACTTGCGTTTATTGTGGTAATAATCTGCAGTTTTCTTGTTCATTAAGTTTTCTTAGTCTAGTTGTTATGTCAATTACATTAATATATAATTCTGATAGAATTAATAGTGCGTAGCAAATTGCTGCTACTAATATTGCTACTTCTATAATGTATGCTGCTGATAATACTATTCTGTCAAATGCGGTTACTGAGATGCAAAGGTTGTTCATCCACAATGTGAAGTTTGCAAATATTTTGAATATTGGTAGTGTTGATTCACTTGTTGTTTCTTGTTGGTTATCCATAGTGTTTAACTTGTTATTACATTTTTAACTTGTGCTGCTAATTCAGCATTTTCTTTTTGAATATTGTGTTCTAGATATTTTCTTTTAATATCTTTTCTTCTTTTAATTACTATAATTACTGTTATAGCTATTAATACTATTGCAGCTACTTTTATTTCAAGTAATTCTTGTACATTTGGGTCAAGTATGAATTGTGGTGATTCAGTGATTATTGGTGTATTTGTTGGTGTTATTGTCGATATTATTGTTGAGAATAAGGTTGAGATTATAGTTGATGATATAATAGTTATTGGTATAACTACGTTGCTCATTAATATCTTGTTCCAAATAGATTGATGACTTTATTAATATTTGGTCCTAGAACTTTTCGATTTAGTTGTTGCTTGGTTATGCCTTGGAATGGTTCTGTTCCTGGTGTTATTGGTTGTATATGTTGTTGATATCTTTACTTCTTATATTGAAGTATAATTATGAGTATTACTATGTCTATTAAGATTATTGCAAAGGTAATTATTCCTCCTGTAATTTCAAGTTTGGTTGTTATTTTTTGCGATGTTTTGTCAATTGTTAATATTTATTTTCTTTTCCAATATGATTTATTGGTTGGTAAAGGTGATGCAGGTGGTATTACTCCTGGTCGGAATGTCATGTTAGATCGTGGTGTTATTCCTATTGGTTGAGGTGGTATTACTCCTGGTCGGAATGTCTCATTGAGTCATGGTGTTATTCCTATTGGTTGCAGTGTTGTACCAATTGGTCTTGGTTGTGGTACTATATTATTTAATTAAGGTCTAAATTCAAAAAGTTGATTAAGTCTTTGTAGGACTTGTGTATCTCTTGAACTTTGTGATTGTGTTCTTAATATTGGATTAGATTGGAGATTTCAAGGTTTCGGTGGTACTACTAGTACTTGAAAGTGTACTTGTCTATTAGAGTTTGGAATAGTTATTGTCTTTTGATTTGTCCAAAGTCTGGGTGGTCTAGTGTTAGGCATATAAGGTTAAATTTCTTTTTTAGCAACAGGTAGATTGTTGTAGATATTGATTTGCTCCAGGTATGTCCTTGTTGACCTTCTTTTTATATCTTTGGTGTTTACAACAACAATAGAGTATTACTATGATTAGTAATGCTACAAAGGTTTCTATTATTAATCCGTACAATAGTTGTGTAGCTAAAGGGTTGTTTTCAAAAGTGTTGCAGCTTATTGTTAAATTAGTTTCAGTCATCAATTGTTGATATTAATTTATAAGTTAAATGATTATTAATTATTAATATTGTTGTGGATAATATTATTGTTATTATGATTATTAATTCTATTATGATTATTAATAGAATTGTTGTGATTATGTACGTGTTGGTGTATTATTCATCAGTGTGGTTGTGTTTTCTTTTATTAATTCAATTATTGAGGTAATAATTATTCTCTTGTATTGTTTTATCAATTCCAATAGATTTGTCATCAAAGTTTATCCGATTAAGTCAGTTTGATTATACTGTGGTAGTGTTGAGTTTTGAAGCTTTATAATCTGTTTTTTGTCATTACAGAGTTTTCTTTTATATGTGAGTATTATTTCAGTTATGGTAGTTATTGCAGTTAATATGGTGATTATTAATGCAACAAAGGTGTTTATAGCTTTTTTGTCTGGCAAGAAGTCTGGTTGATTTGTAATCAAAGATGTTTGGGTTACAATAGCACTTATTGTAGTGGCAACTTGAGTGTTTGTTGGTAAGGCAACTGTTACGTTTATTATATCAGTTTTGGAGATTCTGGTTTGTAAGCAGATTACTAATGTAAAGATTATTAAGCAAATTTTGCTTTGTAATAATAGGTTTCGTATTTGTATTATTAAATTACTAATTTCTAGTGGTTTCAATATAGTTGTCTTGTCAGATAATCAGTTTGTGAGTTTTAATGATAAGGTTTTGTTTTAGCCTTTTCAGCCTTACTGGTTGTCAATATCAGATTAGGTTGATTATTATAGTTAATCTTCCGAATTAGAGTAAGCTTTCCTTCAATAATACTTGCTTAAGAGTTGTTTAAGCTCTATTCATTTTGCAATACGTTTGCTTGGTAAGTTTGGTTTAGATAGTTGTATAGTTTATTTCTTTTCTATACACCTTTCTGTTATAAGTTTTGTTAGTATGGATGTGGTTTGTAGTGGTGAACGTCTTTTGCGCTACTAATTTCACGGTAGGCTAGGCCGTGCTCTCTCTCTTGTGAAATAGTTTTGTTAATTTATTCAGAGGTGGATAAAGTCTCTAAGGTACTACTTGGTTTCTACTATGCCTTTATTTGGGCATTTAAGCTATCTAAGCTTTTATCACTTTGGTGTCAGGTTATTTACTGTTATGTTTATGTAGAAGGATTATAGGATTATACTATTTTACTTGCACAAGGTTTATATTTAATAAATTAGTTTTTATTAAATTTATTTAGTGAAGTACTATACTAATTATATTTGTTAATATTCTTTTAGCTCTTTGGTTCTATTCCCGAATGTCTGTTATTTCCATGTCATCTCTTTTATATTATGTGAATATAATATGGTCTCATTGTATTGTAGAGCGCCATCTATTTTATATTATTCTTTTGTGAACAATCCTCAGGTTCACATATTATAGTGATTTCTCTTTTAGGTAAAAGAGTTCGTGTGAGCACCTATTGTCCAATATTGATTGTGAAGAGGCAACAATAATATTATTGTTCCTTAATATTATTCGTTGCCATGTCTAGACTCCTATAGTCTCATTGGATGCCTTTGGGCATATGAGATTTGTCAGATCGCTATCACATCATTGGTATAGATTGGTTTTAATAACCATTGTATGTTGGGTGCTTATTGTTGGTTGCCTTAGCAGGATTTTTGATTATTAATTCTTCCTGCCACTTTTATAAGTATTTAGGCGTTTATTCTTTTGAGTGTTTCTTTTCTTGATTCAGCACATAATGTTTCTTCTTTCTGAGTTCCAAATTAATAGTTCAGATTTGAGAGTTCATTATAGTAGAAGGGGAAGACTATTATCAGTTTTTTGTTTGAGCTGCTTTATTGCTCATTACTTCTAAGTGTTCTTATGTAAGCATTGTAGCTAACACATCTTCATTGTATTAGACGCTTTGAGGATTATTTCTTTTTCTGTTGTGAGGCCATTAGAGCTATCTAAGGGGCTATGTTATTAGGGCTGAGCTAAATCAAATTGTGTACATATTTGTAGCTCCAATTTAGTAGTGTCAAGGGGTGAAACCCGCTAATGTTTCAAAGGTCAAAAACTATTGTTTAAATACATTCAAGAAGACTATGCTATAAAGATTATTAAGCTAAATTACTAATATAACTAGCTATTTGTAAGCTATGACTAATATATAACTAATATGATTAATAAGCTAATTAATAATGTTGATTTGTAAAAGATTTATTTATAAGCGAAGGTTAATAATTATAAGTTTAATAATGTTGTTTTGATAATCGGGTTACCGATTTTGGTAATTCCAGGATTTGCGCGATTTTGGTAATCGCATTCTTCTGTAAGTGTGATGAGCATTATGTGTAATGGGCGTGATCGGAATCGGTGCCGGTCGGGATACCATGTGCACCGGATGCTGTGCTAGGGCCCTTGGCGGTGAATTGTGATAAAGCGTTCACAGGTGATTAGGCTTTTCTGCCATAATCTCTTGTTTGTCACCGTCATATGGTGTTTTGTATTCATTCGGAATTTCTTTATCTGGAAATTGTTGTTGGAATAGATTATTGGTGATCTTTCCATAATTGGTCCATTCTTCAAGATATTGTGGTATATACTCGTCGAATATTTGGTCTTTGTAATATTGAATGGATGGTGTCCATATTTGATGGTTCATTTGGTTTCTTGTCATCCATTGGGGTTTACTCATGTTTTCAGGTTCTTTGTGTTTAATATTATCCCATTCGTGTGGTAATGCTAAATATAAGTACATTGCTATTTCTATATAATATATTGGTTCAAAGGATTCATTTTTATCGGTGTTGGTAATAGGATCTGTTCCTGATCTGTTTTTAGATAAATAGTCGTGTGTTCGTATAAACTGTAGTCTTTCTGGTTTCAGTTGGAATCCTATTTCTTCTTGTGTTTCTCTAATTATGCAATTCCAATATGTTTTATCATATTCTTCTAAATGTCCTCCGAATCCTGTATATTGTTCGGGATATATTTTAGCATTTTTTGACCATTTGGCTGCTAAAGTTTGGATTGGTTGTGTTACTAACTCTCTTTCTCGGAAGATTGTTATAATTGTATATTGTCGTTTTGTTGATTTTTTAATATCAGTCTGTATTTCCTTAAGGAAAGTCAATTCCTCTGGTCTATTTAATCCTTTTGGTTCATGTATAAATAATGATCTAAACATGTTTTCTGGATTCAATATGTTTGTTGGTATTTCAATGTATTTTGGATATACTATTCCTATTATTTCTTCATACATATCATATATGTCATATAGATATTGTTTATCTATATCTCTTTCTTCTTGTCGATTTTTGTAGCCTGTCTTCGGATTATTTCTTCTTTTTCACATTTGATATATAGCTGGTAGTATGTATCCTTAAATATTTGTGTTTCAGTTTGTTTAAGCAGTTTTCTAAGTGCTATTATTGCTTCTTCTTCTTTTACATTTCTTTTGGTAAAGACTTGTGTTTCTACTGCTGTTCGATCGCAGATTATAATAGTATTTTCATCTAATACTCCTTCGAGTTCTAATCTTTTTAATTTTTGATAGTTAATATTCCATTGAATTATGAGTAATATTTGGAATGCTACTGAGTATTTTTCAAGGTCTGAATACATTATAGATAACCAATCTTTGTGTTGTAAGGTTATTTCTTCTATTAGGAATACTTTATGTCCTATTTTCATAAGGTATTCTTTGAGTTTTAGGGCTAATGTTGTCTTTCCTACTCCTAT
>CAJVPU010002788.1:0-10048 GCA_910591775.1 Dentiscutata heterogama | reverse complement strand
TTCTCTAATTTCTAACCCTAACCCTAACAAATTTTAGGACTGGTGATGATCACCACTGGTGATATGTAGTAATTTTCAAAAATAAAATAAGAAAATAAAATAAAAAAAAATATAAAATAAAAAAATAAAAAAAAAAATAAGAAAATAAAAAAAAATTAAATACAGTATACATATCTATTTCTTATCTGGTTTTTTCCTTAAGTAAGTATATTTTGAAATGATTCAATTAAATTATTTATATTCATTATATTCCAAGAAATCCCTCTTATACAAACTATCTATAGTTCATACTTTAGCTTCCATCAGCGATCGAAATAATCAGTGAAATTTTTAATAGCATTGATACTTATTTCCCTTTATTAGTTAATTGCACTTGCATTCTGTGCTTATGTATCTGTATCAGTCTATCTTTTCTCTTTTAGAAGCCACCAGAGGTCTTCCCAAACAGTTTTTTTTAAAAAGTTACTATTTGTGCTATGCTTATGACAAAGTTTTCAACACCAAGACTATAAAACATGGAAATAGCATAAAAACACAAAACTATCAGGAAAATTTTTTTGGCATGCCTTAATTTCCTCACCCACATCGTCTACTATGAAAATATCTGGTTTTTATCTCTTATTTTCATGTTTTAAAAAAGAAAACCATTTCATTAGCATCATCATTTGTTTAAACTAACTTATCAAAAAGGCAACCAGATATCTACTGCCTACTACTAGATATCTAATAATGAGTGTAAATAAATAATACTCATGATAATTTATTCTATGAGTTCCATCTAAACATACAACTCTTGTGAACTTTATTAGTTCTTTCTGCTCCTTAGTTTGAAACATAAACATAAACCCAATATCATCTGCCTTATTAAATTTTCTGTATCAACAAACTCCTTTCTTACTAATTATCTTATCTTTCCACATTTTTAAAAAATAAAATTTATCATTGTCAAAATAGGCTAATGCTTTTAGCATATTATAAACAATTGTATAGATATCATCCCGCATTATCAATCTATCCTGTAGTGTTTGCACATTCTGCAAATAGCCTTCAGAGTTAAGTGAATATACCTAAAAAAAAGAATTATGAAATTAATTTAAAAGTAATAAAATTAAACAAATAATAACAATAAAATATAAAAAAAAAAAATTTTAAATAAAAAAAAAATGATAATTTAAAATATTAATAAATAAATATATAAATGATAAATCTGATAATTTAATATATTGCATTAATAAAAAAAAAAAGATGTGATTTAAATATTAATAAATAAAACCAAAAATTAGAGAAAAAAACAAAAAAGAAAAAAGATCGATAATTTTTTTTAAAAAAAAATCGACAATTAAAAAAAAAAAAAATTTATATTTAAAAAAAAAAATCGATATTTTTTTTTTTACAAAAATAAGATAATTTAAAAAAAAAAAAATTGAGATATTTAAAAACTAGATAATTTAAAAAAAGAATATTTAATTATTAAAAAAAAAAAACCCAATTTTAAAATAAATAATAATAATTATTAAAAAAAAAGGTGGTATTTAAATTTTATTAAAAAAATTAATAATTAAAAAGAAAAAAAAATCAATAATTAAAAAAGAAAAAAAATCAATAATTAAAAAAGAAAAAAAAAAATCGATATTTTTTTTTAAAAAAATAAATATATATTTTTTTTAAAAAAAAACTGATATTTAAATAATAGAAAAAACCCCTCCTGATATTTAAATTAATAATACAGTTATAGAAAAAAAAACGATAGAAACCTGATTTTGTAATTCGATCGCCCGATGTCGCATAAGCTTTTGTATGCTAAAAACGTCTAGCCCTTTGAGAGAATGCTGTTGGATAAACTGTTAGATATTATCAAAAAGGGGCAATGTACATAAATCTGACAGTTTACCCGGGTAATGGTTACTATATTTATAATAGTACTTTAAAGTTACTGTTTGCAAGTTAATGGGAAGCACAACGTGAATGTAGCTTTTACACCCACATTTTTTCGTTTCTTTTTGTACTAATTGTGGCTTTTTATTGACGCCTTTTCTAGCAACACTCTCATAGGTTTCATAACAATAACAATACCACCTTTTACCCCACAAATTTTTCCTCTTTGCACCTAAATTAGCTCGATATCGTGTCAATAGTAGCTAAGACCCACTTGCTCAAGGTTACTGATCCATCTCTCATATTTGTCTACTGGAAGATGATAGGTTTTTACCCTTTCTGTTTCTGGGGCCTCTTTATCATCGTTAACAATCTCCCAAGCTTGACCAACGCCATCTGTTGCATCCAGAATACAGTCAAGCATGTTATCGAGCTCATTATCGATTATGTCCATATCGACATCCTCATCGATGTCAAAAATATCATCGATGTTAAGCGAAATTGGCATAATGAGCGAAAATATAAATATAAAATAATCCAATGAAACTGTTTATTTTAAATAATTTTGCGATACAATAAATATTAAAATATGTAAAAATTTAATTTGTCGCGCAAATGGTTATCATCTTTATTATGAATTCGACGAATGCTAAAAAAAACCTTCAAAAAATGGTTTAATCGATCGTGAAGAGTTGCTAAATTCAAAAGAAAGAAACGTTAGTATTAATGTTGAAAAAAAAAATTTTAATAACGGGTAATTATTACGAAAATAATCGCAATGATATTCGAAGTGATATTAATTGCGGCGCATAACGATGACTACATTAATTTTCAGCCACCCGATCGGCGATTTATCCAACGGAAAACGAAAATTGCATTCGGCCAATAGGAACTTGGGGGAAATTAGTAAACTCCTATATAGCCACCTTCTATAATTACATTATATTTAATCACATTTTTGTTTAGGTCCAACTATAATTTAATTTATAAGAAAAAAACCTCATATAAGCACAATTTCTTGAGAATAACTGTAATATTATTAAAGTTTACAAATTATATTATTATTTAACATATGTATATTTACAAAATGAATGATAGATAAAGAAAAAAAAATCTAATTACACCCAAGTTGAATTTTCGAAAGTATAAAACCATGAAATTTGAAATTATCTAAGATTCTCAATCTCATAATAATGACTTCTCAGAAAACAAAGCGCTTTGGAAGGCACAAAATGGGGCCAAGAATCAAATGAATCAAATATAAAACAAAATTTGTATAATAATATGTATGCCCTGTAGTAACATACTTATAATACTTCAAGAAAAAAAAATAAAAAATGAAAAAAAACTAAAATTCACATTATCCTTTGCTACAATTACTATTACTAGGTTTTTCTAAACTCTATGCACCGAATTTTCCAAATAAAAAAAATAAAAAAATAAAAATAAATAAACAAAGGTTATGTATATGATCAATTATTGGCCCCCAAAATCCCAGATTTTAATATCTGCATCATCGCCTGCTGTAATAATCTTTGTGTCACTCAGTGCAACACATGTAACAGCACCACAATGTCCAATTAAAGTATGCATGCAATTTCCTGAATCCTTATCCCAAATCTTTATTATACCGTCTTGCGCTCCACTAACTAATCTAAGCTTGTCAACTGCCAACGACCAAACACCTTCCTCGTGACCGAATAGGGTACGAAGGCATTCACCAGTTTGCAAGTCCCAAATTTTAATCACATTATCTAAAGAACTTGATATTATCACAGGAGTTAAGTTATCATCCTTTCGAGAATTTCGGTTGCATGGTTGATCATCATCAATAGTAGTTAAGTTTGTATTCGAATTCATGTGCAAGTACGTCGGTTGAATACATTGAACCGGAGCGTTATGACCATCAAAAATTTGAGTACATGATTGTGAAGCCAAATCCCAAATCCGTAAAGTATGATCATCAGAACAAGAGAGGAGTTTTGTCTTTTGAAAAATTAAAACTTTATTTACCCATTCTCTATGACCATTCAGAGTAAAACATTTGTGAGTAGAAAAGTTCCAGATCTTTATGGTAGTGTCAGTGGAGCCACTTGCAACAATGTAATCAACAAAATGAAGACATAGAACACCACCAGTATGCCCTTCAAGCTTCGTAATACATTTACCGGTATGATAATTCCATACTCTTAAAGTGTGATCCATTGAGCCAGTAATGAGTTTTGCATAATCAAATTGTAATGCTCTCACACACCGTGTATGACCAGTTAATGTACGAACGACTTCACCAGTTTCAAGATTCCAAACTCTAATAGTATTATCATAAGAACCAGTGATAAGACGATCTTTAATGTCATCGAATTGGAGACACATTATACCATCATCATGACCTTTTAAGACCCTATCATTATAACGACCTTTTCTCCAATTGAATTCAACGCGTTGTCGTTCAGCATAAACTTCTTTCCAAGGTCTTCTCATAGAACTTTCACATACAGATGGATGAGAGTCTTCAAATAAAGCAGATAACTTATCATCAGAAATACGAACACGTTTTATTTCAAGAATTTCATCTTGTGAATCATAATTTGGAGTATTTGGAGTTGAAGGTATCGTTGGTGATGGAGATGATGGTTGAGATTGTTCAACGGAAGCATATTGAATGTCAAGGGTTGTTGAACTACAAGTAGTCGTTACATAAGCAGGATAAGGATCATTTTCATTAGAAGTCTTTTTTAATCTATTTTGTTCTAACATTGACGGAATGCCCCAACCACATTTATGACACTTTTTATCAATGTGCTGTTCACATAATTTATGCCAAACCACCTCATCATCAGCAAGACGTTTCCATAATTTACAAACTTGAGCAGCTCGACATAAGGAAATTGCATCAAGATATGATAATATATGAATTGAAAGCTCTTTAGGAAGGGCAGCTATAAAATCAATACGAATAATGCCTTTAAGCCTGTTGGAAATAAAGGATAATTGAGGAAGACAACACTGGGCAAGAATTCCCTCTAAAATAAGATGACGACAGGATGGAGTTGAGGTTGAAAAAAGAGACCAAATCTTTATAATCTTTTCACGTTCAGATTCGGGCAAAATTTCAACCTGCTATAAAGATATCCAATTTATTAATGAGTAAAAGCAAAATAGAATTAAAATGATAACAATTTCAATAAAAAAAAAAAAAAAAACCTCTTTTAAGTCGTCAAGAGTTGTTTCTTTCATTCTTTTGAGATCTGGACGGTGACGCTGACAATATTTACGATTTTGTCCAGTATTAGCACTATTAGTTGGTTTATTCCTAAAAGTCAAAGCTTGTTGATGGCTTTCTTTGGAGACGTCATTTTCAGGTGAATTAAAAAAATTCACCACGGGTCCGGTCTCTTGCTCAAAATACGAAGAAGCGAATTTATCTTGCATTTTATTTTATAATTTTATGAAGAAAATAAAACGACTTTTACTAAACCTTTATTATATATAAAAAAAACAAATAGATGATCATTATTAATAAGATTGTGTAACGGATTTATTTATATTGTCTGTATTAGTTAGATACGGATAAAGGAAGATCAAATAACTTTCTTGATTTATTGTACTACAGGTTTCAATGACATATCAATTGCACCATTCTTGTGCTATTCGCGCGACAAAAAAAAAAAAATTGTTTTTGGAATATTCTCAATCAACTAATTTTTGAGGGATAATTCAAGAATCAAAAATAAAACGTCATTTTACTATCCTTATTTATATACATCACATTACTCCAATTTATTCATTTATCGTTAGATTACTAACAATTCCTAACAGAGAACCCTTGAAAATATTATATAAGTTACACAGCATTATTATTTCAAGTCTGTTTATTATCACGTACAGTACAAAAATTACACAGATTTTTCTTTTTTCTTTTTATGATTCGTGTTTGTTGTTAAAAATCAAAACTTTTATAGAAAATCACAATATCTGATATATCGCAATTTTAAGTGCTAATTTTTAATATGATCAAACGCGCCACCTTATACCAAAGTAGGAATATTTCACTTTATCATTACATATGATGCAAACATAATATATAACTGATAACGATTCGTATATTTTACATACATATTTGTATGCATAGTCGCATTCTTGAATATTTTAAGTTACTGTATCAATGCATATACCTGTTTGTAAAATATAGACTTACACGCGAAGGTCTTATTTTCTATATAAACTTCCTATTAACTTAATGGAGTGATCTTGCTTGTTTCATTATGGGCAATATGGAAAAAATATTCGTGATTTCCAATTTTATTATATATATTTTACAATATCATGTTTGGATCAAGCCTTACTTAACATTTCGGAATTTTGACCTTTTAGGATTTCATAAAGCATAATAAATTTTCTTAAAATTAGAAATCGCAAATACTTTTTCCCTATACTGACGTACATTTTTGTAGTTTATGACACATCAAAAAATAAAAAAATATTATGTATAAGGGTACTAACACTTATACGTAAATATAGGCACTCATGAGGAATGTCAATTGAATTTCCCAGGATCACCAGAGTCAATCATTTGACAATTACAAGTTCTAAAGTTCTAATGTAATAAATATATGCAAGATTTATATTGATTACTTTTAGGGATGTTTAAAAGGGTCCGAGTTGGTCTTTTGGAGTTGATTCCAAAAAAGTCGAGTCTTTATTAAAGTTCGGTCCCAAGTCAGACTTGGGACTCGACTTGCATTTCACGTGAACTTGTATATAAAATATAGCACAAAAAAAAAAAAATGCTGCACATGCAAAATATGCATAAATACACTTTTTTTTTAGTTATTTAATGTTCAAGATGCACATGAAATGCGAGTCAAGTTCCAAGTTTGACATAAAGGCTCGACTTTGGGACCGGACTTTAAAACTTGCAATTGTCAAATGACGGACTCTGAGGCCCTGGAAAAGTCAATTGAAGTGTTAGTACCCTAATATATACAGTATATATATATATATATATACAATAGTTATTATAAAAGCAATACTACATTAACAAAGCGTAGCAGTGTGATTGTAAGCAGTGTTTAAAATTCAAATTTCTCAAAAAGTCTTTAACGTTCTTTATAAAAAAAAAATTCGCAAATAGAGAACATATTTTATGTTCTCAAAAATTGAAATATTTCTCTGAGAATACTAAGAACATCAAATTTTAAACGCTGATAATTAGGGTTCGGAATAAGTTAATTGGACTGGGTTTGTGCGGAGCTTAAAAATACTACCGTAATAGCGTCTCTCTACGCTTTATTTTGGGTCCCTGCGCGTTATTTTGAATCGCGCATGCGCGAATTTTTTTCAAAATCTTGTAACACATGCGTGCTATTATAATAACTAAATTGTCTACAGAGTTTTATTAGAGAAAGCACATATTGTCTCTCATCGGGAAGTTTATTAGCTGCCGATACGAAAGTATCGGAACAGCCTTTTGTCTCGAATCTATCACGGATTGATTGTTTGCATTGTCTGATTTATCGTATGATGTCGTTATGCTTGCCTGATGCATTGTGATCTGAAAATGACGTCTTATAGAAATCTTTAATACAAAAATAATATTATCATCAAGGTCTCTATTTCTATACAATACAGTACTGGTTTAACGTAAATTATAAATGCCGCCAGTGTTGAAAATTCGTTGTGTATGTATTGTTATTTGCACAAAATTAACAATGGGCTGTGCAAATTGTACAAAAAATAGATGTATAAAAAAATTTTTTTGCACAGCATATTTGTGCCGAATTTTCAACACTGGATGCCGCCTTAAGAGAAACGGGTTTTTTCCCAGGAAAGGTAATTTCTGTTTTTTCTGCTGACCCGATTTTGTCTGGTTTTTTCGCCCCACCTTACCCGGCCCTCGTACACGATCGCACAGCGACTTGATGGTCTATTTGAAAACCCACGCTCGTTGTTTTAGTTGTTTTTGGTTAGTTATGGCCTGTCGGATGACAGTCATACATTTTGTTAGGAATGGCCTGTCGGGACGACAGTCACAGTGAAATTGTGTTGTTAGTTGTGTGGCCTGTCGAGACGACAGTCACAAAAGTTTTTTGTGTATATTGAAGCGGCCTGCCAAGACGACAGGCGTGAAGAAATTTCTAAGTGGCCTGTCGGGACGACAGTCACTTAAATTTTTTTTGTTTTTAGTATTAGAGTAATCGTAGGGGAACTAGGTTTTTTTTCAGATAGAATTATCTGGTTTTTTTTCGCCCCGTTCCTTGCGATGTACGAAGGCTTTTACATTGAAGTGGCCTGTTGGGATGACAGTCACAATAGATTTTTGTGTGCAGTTTTACATAGCACACGTTTTAGTTGTAGAGTAGTCGTAGGGGGACTTAGTGTTTTTTCCAGATGATTTTTTTCGCCCCGCCCCTTGCGATCGTAATAACTTTAGAAAGCCATCAGTTTTTTGTACTTTCATTATTTTCGATACTTTTGAGTTCTGCACTATTAGTATGTACATCATAGCACGAAAGCGGAAGGGACAGATAACCCATAGTTGTTTTTCTTCGTTTTTCTTCTTTTTGTTTTTCCATTTGTAACACCCGTCGATGAGAGACAAAAAAAATGAAAACAACTATAGGTATTCTGTTCTTTCCACTTTCGTGATACACCTACTAACAGTGCAGAATTTGAGAGTATCGAATGGACAACCTACGCATGATGTTAATGTTCACCATGAGTGTTATTACAACAGCTATTTGACGAGTGGGGCGAAAAAGAACCAGAATTTGTCTGGAAAAAACCGCTGGTTACCATGTAAACCAAAAACTAGGCTAGTGCTATGTACTCAAATACGAGAAATTCCTCATGACTGTCGTCATTTCAATGTCTGATATATAATATATATATTTACGTAATAAATCAATTACGTACGTACTGACGTATGAAGTTTATTTCATTGTTACAATCTTCTGCTGTATTTTATGGTCGATGATGATTGGTTGGTAACCCAGCCGGTACGGCTGGGTTACCGAACGATCAGAAGAGAACAGCAGTTGATGCATACGGGAACATGCAATAATATACAGTATGATACATATTATGCTACATACTACAAGAATTACCACAACGCAGTATTTTAATACTACCGCAATTACAACCTACAAAAAAATTCACTACAATCGGTCGTGATTAATTATATACCTCAATACGTACAGCAACACCACTAGGTACAGCAGATATAAACAAATATATATATATATACGTGGTTATTTAAACCTTATCAACGTATAGGCAGTATAACTATATGAGTAATTAAAACTTGTTCAAGTTCTTACTGTGGCGAACTGATGATTCATTACGTAATATTATATTTTTCAGAGTTAAGCTTGTCACAACGAAAGCTTCCTAGTTTTAATTTGGCAGCACTCATGTATTAGTAATAAAAATACCTCGTGATCTTGATATAGTGATCTATCTGTATTAATATGCTGATTTCCAGTTCCCACCGAGACGATTGAGACGATTAAATATACGGTTACACGATTACGGTTAAACGATTTATGCGATTATTAATCATGATTAATCATGGTTAATCGTATAACTTATAATCGATTAACCGCCGGCATAATTTTTCTCGGTTCCAATCCCTACAATTAAATTTCTGTACACTATAATACTGAACAATTTGATTATACTAAAACTCAAGGTATAAACTCCAATTACTTGACTTATAAAAGTGCCTAACACTATAACTGACAAGTCTATATATTTTATTAAACTGTAACAATCAAAGTTGGCAGGTAGGGTTTTTCGTATTTTAGGATTTTTGGACAAATAATTTCTTGTTATCTGGCATGATGTGACGGATACATGGGGATGATAGTAAAAGCACGTGGCCGAAGGCCACGTGCGTTGCTATCATCCTGCCGAATACCCATGTATCCATCACATCATGCCAGATAACTAGTTTATCCGGCAGGTATGACGTATACACTGACGGAACCATATTATTGCCCAAATAAACCTTTTTTAATTAATAAATGATAAGAACTGATAATTCGATGATGAATATATATATAAATGATAAAATGAACGAGTTTGTTTTGATTTTTTTAATAATAAATAATAAGAACTGATAATTCGAATGATGAATATATATAAATGATAAAATGAGCGATTGTGTTTTGAT
>CAJVPU010002787.1:0-10048 GCA_910591775.1 Dentiscutata heterogama | reverse complement strand
CATTTCAGAAACCAAACTGTCTAGCAAAACAATGCCCCAAAAGCATCTAAAAACCCAACACTTCACTTACTTCTGGTAATGTACAGATAGCTCAAAGGCTAGAATAGCAATTATGGTCCATAATACACTTACCCCACATATTCATAATATCAGCACAATACCTGGATATGCTATAGCTATTGACCTTTTCTTCAAACATGATTTTAAGTTCTGAATCATCTCCCTCTACCTCCCTAGCAATAAGGCACATCTCCAACTACAAATACAGAACACTATAATCCAGTGGCTACAACAGGCCAAAGTACTCAACATCCATCCAATAACTCTAAAAGACTTTAATACATCTACTAACAATATCCATTCCCAGTCAACTAAATACAAACTTCTCCAATTTCTTGCCTTTAATAATATGTATGACCTAGCTACACACTCTCACAAGTTCACATATAAATGGTGCAGAGCCAACTCAAGCAGTAAAATTGATTTTATCTGGGCATACTAACCAATACTGCAATACCTCACAGAATATGATATAGATAATCCCAATACCAGTACTCAAAGCAACTACAAGATTTTAATCTCATGCTAGTTCTTTTTCTATGCAACCACTAGACAACAAAAACACAAAACCCGTACTTGAAGAAGAGTCTTTGAATACAAAGCAATGAACTTAGAAAAGTGGGATGACTTCGTAAACCAAGTCAATACAAACCTGCAGCATTACAATACACCCCTCATACCCACAATATCAGAGTCTCTGGAAACTACATGGTACAAAATCCAGACTAGTCTTATTACAGCAGTACTCCAGTATATTCCCAATAAAAAGTTCACAGTTTGTAACTTTATTACACATTTTCTCCAAAAGCTACCCAGCTTCACCATAGCCTCAAGAAGCTCAAAAATATAATTAGAGTTGTAAAACACCAAACTAAGAACAACCAACAGATCCCAGTTCACCTAAACAGCTTAATAGCAGACCTCAACAAACTACACAATCTAGAAATATCTCTTCTCACAACTAACACTGACTGGATAACCAAAGCCAATACTAAATAGAAGAAGCTATACCACTTATACAACCTAGAAAACATATGACAAACACATTACCAAATCACAGAGGCAATCTCCAAAAGATGTGCCAAGCTCCAAACCAATCCAACTCTATGCTTAACAGCATCCTAAACCAGCACAGAGATCCTGTTAAGTTTGACAATATCAAATTAAACCAAGATGTTATCACAGACCCTACTATGATCAAAACACATATCCAGCAACACTTCAACAACTGAATGGCAACCTGTCCAATCGATAAGACCTTATTTAACACTGAATGGCAAACAGAATACAACCTTCAACCCCACATTCAACAAGACTAGTACCAGGAAGCACTCTCTACCATAACTCAGGAAGAGGTCCTTTCTACTCTCAGCCAATTATCCAACAATAAAGCCTGTGGGCCCTCTGGAATAAGCTATAAGATGCTTAAACACACAGGCCCAACCTTCCTACAAGCCACAACGGCACTTCTTAACAGATGCCTCACCACCTAAACAGTCCCCAAACAGTGAAAAGAGAGCAGGATATACCCCATTTCCAAAAAACTAATTTTTGATAGGAATCTAGCTAACACGAGACCTATCAGCCTCATTAAACATATTAAAAAGCTATACACTAAACTCCTCACCAATAGGCTAAACAATATTCTATCCAATCACTCAATCTTATCCTCATTCAACTATGTTGTACTTCCAGGTAACTCCACCTCAATCCCAATCCACACTCTCAACAATATTATAGAAGATGCAGCATGCAACTTCAACTAGCTATAGATACTATCACTAGACATGAGCAAAGCTTATGATTCTGTCAACTTCAGCCTTTTTAGAAAGTTACTACACAGAATAGGCATGCCTGAACCTCTTATCAATATCCTTATCAACCTTCTCTCTGACCACTTCAACAAAGTCATAACTAATCTAGGCCTCACAAACCCCTATGCTGTTAAAAATAGTATTAACCAGGAAAAACCGTCACTTTACTATTCTGAAGAATCTATTATAACCCATTAATTACAAAAATCTCCACACAACTACCAGGATATACAATATATACTGTATGGCAAACAAGCCTAACCTCACTCTCTACTAAGAGGCTATGCTACTCTATATCAGTTCTCATATATATGAATAACACTGTCTAGATTGCTCAAACCAAAGAAAACCTAGAAAGAATCATACTAACTGTATCATCCTTTTACAATATGGCAATCATCCAGGTCAATTCATCCAAATCTACATTTATATCTAACCAAACTGATACTAGTATTTCTTTTTTACAAACAAACCTAAAGACAATTCCTACTAGCCAGTCCTTCAAGTTCCTAGGATACTGATTTATACTTAATAATAAGCACTCTAAACAGATTAAGCTCATTAAAGATGAAGCTTTAAACTTAGCATATACTGCAGATCAGAAAAAGATTACTGACAAACAGATAACCTATATTATTAATACAGTTATAATTCCTATATTGGAGTATAGAATTCACAATATCATTATCCTCCAGTCCACCTATAACCAGATTCTTGGCAAGTACCTTACAACTTCCAAACACAAAGCTCATTTATCCTGGTCTATTCCCAATAGCACAATACTCTGCCACAAAATCTATAATATTCACAATATTTGGGATGCACAACTCCAACACTATGCTAACAACCTGCTCCTGAGAATTAACAACAGTTCTACACTTGGTATTACTATTCACATCAGGCTACAACAACTGCAAAACAACCTCTAGTCAACTACTAGCATTCTCTAACATCCACAGCCTACTATAGATGGACCCAACAGGCATACTACCACATTTAAAATAATACAACTACTATAACAAGCTGACATCAGTCTAAGGGGAGTAACAAAAATCAGGTGATTTTTTAGGGGGGAGGGGGTAAAAAAAGTTAAAATTATATATAAAGACCTAATTAAATATATAATAAGAAGGGAGGAGGGGGGGTATGCCTCTGATAAAAAAAAATCAGATGATAAATGACACTGCCCTAACTATAAACCCAGACAGAGCATGACCCTAATTAATCCAAGATAGCAACACACTACTAGAATCCATCCTCTTTAAAAGCCCCAAGTACAGTATATTTAAACAATAGCTCCAAAATAAATGCATCCTATATCTAGAGCAGCTTAGCTCAGCAGACAATAAATACCTACTTGAATAGCAGCATATCTCTTACATTTACTCAAAGGGAAAAAACCAGGCAGGTTTTCATTTCTAAAAGACACTATTCTTGACAACTCACAATACCGATTAATACACACACAATACCAACCACCAGGCACTAATCTTTTGTTTACTAGTCCAACACTATTTCAAAAAGACTAAAACTATGAATACTTACTTACCTGCAAGATGAGATTATTATAGGCCAAATAAAAAGAAACTTCAAACAAACCAACACAGTCTCTATTATATACTGATAACACAATATAAATACAAGACACTACTTACCATACTCTTTACTTTCTATTACATGTAGCCCATGTCCCGGCTGCAAGTTGAACTCTAACCGGCTTGCTAACCACTGCACACTTGAAGTTTTTACCACACTATCTATACAGTTCCTTGGTTGAAAAACAAAAAACAAAGAACTTAAACTCAATGCCAACACATAGACCTCCTCTACTCTATAGCAGTTAAGCATCCTATTACTATCCTACCTCTTCCCAATATAAATATTACAGACTCCTTAGCCTCAACTCTCTTCTACAACAACATAGTATGCCAGCTACTAACACAATTCACTTTCAGTAATACCCACACACACATATTTACATTCTATACAGATGGCTTAGTATCAAACATAGGCACCAGCAACTGCTCAATGGGGGTTGGCTAGGTTCAAATTGACTATAACCAAGTCTGTAATAGCTTTTTCACCAAAATCCTCAACTGGCCCTCATTATACAAAGCTGAGCTACTGGCCATCCTATCTGCTATAGCTACACTACTGCGTAATGCCAAGGTCGACATATTCACAGATTCTTAATCTATTATCTCCAAGTACTATAAACTTCTCAACACCTCTTCTACATCTTTTAAATACTTTAAATTCAATTACTAGCCAATCTGGCATACACTTCTTAACACTATTAAGGCCTTTAATATCTAGCTTACACTACACAAAGTTCAGACACACTCCAATGATTGATTTAACAATATAGCAGATACCCTGGCCAAACCACACCAACAACCCTCCACACCAACTTTTCTATTCAACTACACAAATATATACAACCCACACTTTACTATCTAGTGGAAAAAACATAACATAGAAAAACCAACTAGACTATTTGTTAAAAACATAAGCAGAGCATTTACAATAGCACTATAGTCATCCTAAAAGCATAATACAGAATGGGAACACTATACTCAAACAATTGATTAGAACTCTACCTGGCTTTACCTTAACAATAATCTAAAAATATCAACTGGCATTACCTCACCTAAACTAAACCACATGAAGGTATTCAAAATCAAATTTCTGCTTAATGAACTACCTACTCACTCCTACTTCTACCTTATAGCACCAAAAACCTATCAGGCTAATACTTGTTTTTCCTGTAGCAACACCGACTTCTCTAACCACTGGATTAGCTGTAACAGCCTACCAACCCCCAAGCAGATTATAGATATCTCAACCAACCAGATAGTCAATAAATATCTTAGTGACTTAACTCTAACCCAATGCAATGCAATAGTAGACCTTATCAAATCTCACCCCTTATTCAACTACTTACCTACTCTCTCTTCTTAGATATACTAGCTACTATCTACCTTAAAAGGTCTAATCTCATCTCCATTACTACAACTACTTCAGACCTCCGATCTACAATATAAAGAATCAGCAAATAGCATTATACAAATTCTACTTCTAATATTAGCTGAAATCTATGAACAAATCTGGAAGCCATACTGTGACAGATTTGCAAAATAGAAAAAACAATACAATATAGCAACTTACAACAAGGTTATGATAATACAAGCCCACACCTACACCAAGCACCAGCGAAAAAATATACTTACAGCTACCCTTGTGGTATAGCAGACCAACTGCATGAGGGCAATAGCATCTGCCCTCCCAAAGGGCAGGCATAGCTGAAATTTGAGCAATGGTCCACAGTATAGATTCAATACAGCATATATACAAACTACATACTTACTATTAAAATCTAGGTAAGTCTTGACCACTCTAGTAGGTTTAGGTTACAGATAACTAATTTAGCCTCCTAGCTGAGTTTTTAGTCTAAGCTCCCATTCTTGCATATAATTTATATTTTTTGTTATTATACAAATGAAGTCATTCTATATAACTACTTATATAAACTACTCAATAAAGATACGAGCAAAGCCTTACCTTAATACCAAAAAAAAAAATAAATAAATAAAAAATAGGTAATATATAAATTAATACAAATTACAGATAAAGTATTAGATAAAAAATATGGGCTAATTTAAATTTTAAGAAAGATTGAAATATAAAATCAATTATGACATAGAAATTAAACAATATAATTATTATATAGATCAATTTTACCTTAAAATCAAAGTATATAGCTTTTAATATACAAGACAATATTTATATAAAATCTGGCTAACTGAAAAACAAGGTCTTTTGCAACAAATTTGAAGAAGAATCTTCAGTTCTGTAATAATAATTAATTTGAAGACAAGCTTTACTATAACTAGAATTGTAAAAATTTTTTTTTTCAAATTCTAATATTAAAATTTTTAAGATATACTAATGCTTTATAGATAACTAGCTATCTCAAATCATACTAAAATCTTTATAGTGCTTTAGTTGGCTTTGAATTATTGTCACTAATCAAACCTTTAATATAGTAAATAGTTGATATTGTGAAGTATATAATTACAGGTTAATTTATTAAAATTTATTTTCTGAAATACTATTTTATTGAAACAATAATACTAATAATCTTATTTATTAACAAGATGTAATTTGATATATTATTTTCTTAAAATATTATTATCAACAACAAGTTTTTTTGATAAGTTATTTATTTGCAATTACTGTTTTTTTAAGTATTAAAACTATTGACTTATTGTATTTTATGTTAAAGATTATTTTAACCAGGCAAAAAAGTATTAAAGAAACTTTTATTATTAAAATGGAGTCTTAAATATATTTTATTATTAAAGGCTATTTGCATTGTAAGATCTAAGAATAATACTTTAGAAAGGTGGGCATTAGAAGATTAAGCAATAGCTGAAATATATATAGCATTCTTTTGGTATAAATTATAAAGATTTTTTTGACAAAATGCTTTTTTATAAGCAAGATTTTAAAGTGATAAATATATGCATTAGAGTTAAAGCTATATTTGTGACTAAGTTTAATTTATTAGTAAAGAATTTTTTTATAAACCTAATTTGTACATTATTGAGTTATAATATATATAGTATTATTATGTAATTAAAAATTTATATAAATTTTATTAAACAATTTTTAAATAATTTTAACAAACAATAATTTTTTGTTTTCAAAAATTGTAAATCATTCTAATGATGCTCAATGCCACTTATTTATCATATAGGCAAAAATTTTTATAGAAATATTAATTATTATATTTATAACAGATATAAAATATCTATTTATTTCTTAGATACTTAAGTAGAAATAAATAAATAAATAAATCAATAAATAAAAATAATTTTTATATAGATCTAGTATTTTTCAAGGTATAGGAATACTATTTATTAAACTTTAATATAATTGTGTTAGTTATAAATTACAAGATATATCTTATAAGAGGATAATTACTAATTAGTATAGGGATTAGACCTGTTAAGAAAATCTCTACCTAGGTATTATTGAATTACCTAGGTTATCTAGATAAATTAAAAAAAAAATTATAAGAAACCATTATGAGATTGGTTTCAATATAAAATTAATTAGTATTTAAAATCTAGCAATAATTAGTAATTATAAAAAATATTAATTAGCTTTATGTTAAAACCAACCTCATGTTGGTTCTTCATACTTTGCTTGAGATTTAACTTTAAGTCAAGCCAAGACCAGACCAGTAATGTTTGTAGTTAATCTTTATTTATCAACTTAGTTGATATTTAAAAATTGGCTTAGCTGGCTAAGTCAAAGTTGATAAATATTTTTTACTTTTAGAATTTATCAATGTTTTATCAAATTTTTGTCACAACCTTGCTTGTATTTTATGTTTATTAATTTTCTTTTTAGAATTTTTGGCTCTTACTTTTAATACTATATACTAAAAAGATAATATACCAAATCAGATTAATACTTTGATATAATCTAATATAAAATCAATTAATGCTAAGTTGATTTTTTGAAAAATTAGCTAATCTGGCTAAGTTAATAAAAATCAACTATGTGAAATTGACTACAAATACTATAGTCTAGACTTTTATATATCTATATGTATATATATATATATATTTTCAGATACTTCTTTTTAAAGTATGCAATATATATATTTGAGTATAAATCAAAATTAAACTACTAAATTCTATTGAATATAAATTATAAAGTTACTTAAATCAGTATATTTTTTACAAAATAATTTTTAAATTTTCTAGTTAAAATATATCAAGATAAGGGTTAGCTTTACTTATTAGTATAAGCTATAGTAAAATTATTAGCTGAATATTTTTTACTTAATAATTAACTATATATATACTTTATTATTAAATATATATTAAAAAATTAATTAGTTTTATTTAAAAATTTAAATTTTAAAATATTTTTGCTTCAGACTCACAATGCCATATATTAGCTTAGTATTAGAGACTTTAATATTATTTTTAAAAGACAAATCTAGCAGGATTATTGCATTAATCATAATATTTCTATTGTTTGTATTACTGAAATTAGGATTTTTAACAAAACCAACCTCTCTTTTTGTAATAATAACTCTTATATATATTACTAAACTAATTCAGATAGCTTTATAAAAAGAATAGCTATTATAGTCTGTAACTATTTTAAACTTCATATCTATAGCTATTATACACACCTTAGTAATGCTATTGTACTTGATTTATTCTTCAAAAGTAATATTAAACTCTGAATAATTTTTGTTTATCTATCTTTAACAGATGCTATTAAATACAACCTTACTCAAAATATCATAATTAATTAGATTATACAAGTATACTAATATAATTTTTAGTTTATTATTCTAGATAACTTCAATATATAGGATACTACCTTTAGTTTTTTATCTAAATTTAAACTTATTAACTTTATATATTGCTTTAATATATTTAATATTAAAGTATATCTTAATAACACATACTCTACTTGGTCTAATGGAATAAAATCTAGTAGAATTAACTATATCTAGATAAATACTTTTAATTTACAATTTTTTCTTGATTATAACCTTAGTGATTATCTTATTTTTTTGATCTCTTGAACTTCTTTAATATTTATAGCAAACCTCTTTATCTTTATATAAATATTAATTATAGAATTTTTAATTACAAAATTATTTCTAATAAGTAATAGCTTAAATTTTTTAATTTAACTATACAACTAATTAATTAAAGTTATATATCTCTTACTTCAAACTCTTCTAAAAGCATTAATACTATTTGGCACAAATTATAGTATAGTATTATACAAGCTGTAATTAAAACTATTTTTAATAGAATATTTCACAAATATAGCTATAACTATTAATATAGCTCTTAATATACTATATTTTATTTTGATTTCAAAAAACTTAGACATCTTATCAAAACTTTCTATAAACAAAACAACTATAACTACTCTAGTTTATATCTCTTATATATCAATTTATATATTCTAATTATTAATATATACTTTAATTGGGGGTGTGGCAACTTAGTAAAGTAGTTGGGTTATCATATTTCCAAGTAATTTCTAGCTAAGATACAGAGTTCGAATCCTACTAGAGACATTTCAAATTTAAATACTAGTACTACAGTAATAAATCTTCAGTAATTAGTTGGGTGAAATACCCGTAACTCTGATTATACCAATGTACTTGTGTACTGGAAGATTCTGAAAGCATCTGTAGATATTAAGTTATACAAAGGAATGCAAACTAGTATAGGGGGTTCAAACTTACAATAAGACTTTCAGAATGTATAAAACTAACAGAGAGAACTAGAAAATTTGAAACTGGCTTGGCAAGACTCGAATAAGAAGGTAGTAAGAATTTTTGATAATACTGTGAAACAGAAATGAACTAAACTAAAAATTGGAGGATTTGGACAACAAAACTTTTATAGGTTCAGGGTTCTACCAATCTGACCACTGGAGTCACACCAAAGGAAAAAGACTTGTGCTTTGGAAGTATATACCAAGAGAAAAAAGCTATAAGACACTTAAAGCTAAGCAGACCAACCCTCTCAGGCTAACTAGTTTGGTAGTCTGAAGAACCTAAAGATATAGTTTAGAAAGAAGATAAGAAATCGGTACTAGAGTTCAAGCAAATCTTACAAGAGCAAAAGCAGTTAAATGAGATCATATAAGTTAAAGAACTGCAGATAAAATTTTATACTACAGGATTAGAAACCCAAAACATCAATTAAATGAACTTAATAGTATAGTTATAACTAAAAATAGGAGTTTTGACAACTGTGAAAAGGTAATTGTAAGTGGGTACACAAGATCCTAAATCTGGGCTGATCTTGTAATCATATCTAGTAGATTTAGATCATGGGTAAATTAGAAAGATTATTGATACTTAGATATATCTATATAGGTAAAATCTGTATAAGATAAATTTTAGATATAGATAGTTAAGTATATAGTTCTAAATTTTAAATGTAATTAATTAAATTACATTGTTTATGCAGTAATACTATATAGAGTAATATATGTTAAAAATTTAATAAAGTATTAAAACCAAGATCTTGGTTTAAAAAAATATATATATATATACTTTAATTGCAATCTTTTTTTACTAAACTCTCTTGATTCTTCTACTATCTAATTTTGATTAC